>JAPYYV010008546.1:0-12546 GCA_030522625.1 Copidosoma aretas | reverse complement strand
TTACGATACATACTCTATAATATTTACATCAAACGAGTCTCTCCCTCATAAATATCAACCTCTAACCGGTTCGTTGCATGGACAACTGACAGTTGAAATTAAAGCTTACGGTAAGGGTTCGTACATAGAGACCTTTGTTTCTGGCAGCCCAAAATTTTACGCTTATCGTGTTAAAACACCTACGGGTGGGACGCACGATACTTGTAAGGTTAAGGGTACAAAATTAGATTATGAAAATTGTTTAAAAATAAATTTTGATATTATCGTGACCATGACTAAGCGTTGGGTTAAAGTTGGTGGAGATTCGGAGATGAGGAATAAAATAAAAATAAGAAATACAAATATAAGAAAAACGAAAATGCATAAAGTTGTTACACACGATAAAAGTAATACTTGCGAAATAGTAATACAAAAGCGCCGCTTCGTCTTGGAAACGTTATACTATTCCTACGGTTATAAAAAAAATTAAAATTTACTTATTTTGTTTTGTATTTGTAATTCAGATGAATAAAATACTCGATATGAATATTTAAGGTATCTAAGATGGCGATTGTCAAACTGATCGGTGTAAGAGAGTCAGTATGCACTTATAAAATATCGCGAAACTAACTGTCATTTTACAACTTCATATTATGAAAAAAATTAAATAATCTTTGTCTATTATGTACATGCGCTATATCCCTTATTAGCCCATCATTATAATATATCCTGATTATATTTTAATACAAAGAGTCTCGTTGGCAGTGGCTTTAGGGTAAGTATGATTGTGGTGGTAGATAATATAAGTGAGGAGATATGATAAATATATAGAGCGGTAGAATGTTGCCACCTCTGCTAAAGAGTCATAATATTACGTACTAATACGTATTAAAACGTTCTTTTGCCTCAGTATTGCACAATTTCGAAAATTGGTAAGAACGAAAAGAGAACTCCAAAAGAGAAGGAGCCCCTTATCAAAAAAGAGGACGAGGAGAAGATGATTAAATCTATTTTTTTATTTTTCACAAAAAACACCTCTGATCAATATTCATCAAACGAAAAATCTTTTCCCGGGAATAAAGACTACAAAAGAGCGTAGTGTATGACAACACGGACCTTATTACAGATATTCAAGGATTTTATGACACTAGAAGACATTTTATTCTGTAAGAAGATGCAGTCGTATCATTACAAGAAATCATCGTCGGGCATTGGCTGATCAAAGCACCTTGCACTTTCGATGATTGGCCCTGCGACGTAAGAAAATATAATATTCAACGCACGCTGGAAGTTCACAAAATTAAGTGATATGATGGTATCACAATAAATTATTTAAAATACTATATCATTACTCTAACTAAAAACCTTAAGGGCATTCAGTATATCAGCTAAATTCCTACCTTACTGACTACCTCATTTTAATAAAGTTTGATACTCTATTACTAATGCTTTGTTTTTTAATATTCTAATATTTTGTTTTTTCATTCCCACCTCGTATCCATAAACTTTTTATATTTTCGACTAAATTATAAATATTATTTTATATTGTTATATGTTCAAAGAATAATTTGAAACACGAAACTGCAAACCCTCGATAGCTCAAGATAAACCAGCGATTTCAGGCCAATGAAACCGTTAACTAACTGAGCTATCGAGGGTTTGCATCTTTCAAAACTTAAAGAAGAGCTGCCACTTGTAACTATTATTAGTGGCTGTGTAAGTATTTCGCATACACTCGATGATAAATACCAGGTAAGGCTTTCCTGTTCATACCTGCTGTTCTCCTTTAAGATACCCAGGGAAATACTTAAGAAAGGAAGAGAGAGAGAGAGAGAGAGAGAGTAGCTACGCTGGCAGAGTCAAACCAGCTGTCCGCATCACATCAAAAAAATCACACGTTATAGATGTATAACTATATGAGTCAAAATTTTCATTTACATTTTGAATGGTTACCATAGCGGATTCTATAGTCGGGGGTGTGGCTCAGCGGAAGAGCATTCGACTGCAGATCGAGAGATACTCGGTTTGAATACGAGTGCCCCCTTATTTATTTTTGTTCACCTGGATGACTTGGGTAGCGCATGGGGTCAGTAGCATACATAACAGCTAGCTATAATAATGGACGAGAAAGAGGGGAGAACAGCACTTGTTAAACACGCACAGTCACTTTAGCTAACTCTGACACATCAAAAAAAATCATACGTTGTATAAAGCTGTGTAGATACAACTGCTAGCCATACTGTAGCACAGGAGAGAGCGGTGCTAGTTAAGTGCATGCAGAAACGAATCAGTTGATTATTTAGCTGCATATGTATGTGTGTACATAACTGTTAGTTATACTGTAACATCACCACCGCAGCCATCACAGCCACCGCTGCCGCCACCCGCTCTGACTCGTAGGTATACGCTTCGAAAATAGTATTTATTGTACAAGCTTTGCAAAAAAGGATTAGTGTAAAATCGCTGACACAATGGATACTCGCTGGCAGCATCCGTGGACAAGTATGATATGCAGCCCAACTGGCTGTGGAAAAATAGTTTTTGTCAAAAGGTTTTTGATCATTTTGGATCAAATGTCTAACGTGACGTTTGATCCAATTTTATTTTATCACGCCGAGTGGCAAAACGGCTATAAAAGTAAAAATTTGTTGAAGAACGTGCAACAAATTAAGTTTTGCGAGGGTTTGCCGAAACCTGAGAATTATTCGAACGATCCTCGTCTTAAAAAACTTTTGATCATCGATAATTTGATGCGCGAGTCTTCGAATAACGTTGTTGTTGATCTATTTAGAAAGGGCAGCCATCACAAAAATATTAGCGTGATGTTTATAACGCACAATATTTTTCGAATGTCTACTCATTCGCGAGACATTAGTCGCTTTATACATGGTCTTATTCAAAAACCCGCGCGATCGCGCTCAAATACAACATTTTTTTCGGCAGTTATTCCCTGAAAATTCCAAGTTTATTCAACAGTCATACCAAGATGCAACCGCAAAAGAGCACGGATATCTTATGGTTGACTGTCAGCAAGATGCTTTGGACGAATTTCGATTTCGAACATGTATATTTTCAGACAACGATTATCAATACGTTTATCTACCTGAATATGCAACTAGTACCTTCGCACACCTAGAATAGGTTTGCATAAGGTAGAGAGTAATGAAGTGCATCTGTTAGTTTGCTTTGAACTATGAAACCGTCTGCATCGCATAGCTGGCGGGCTAATCAAACCCATCAGCAGGTCGACGAAGCTCCTTTCGAAAAAAGCTACATTGCAATTTTAGAATCCCTAGCTCATCTTAATAAAGAACTAAGAGCTGCATTGTTAAAAAAATCAGACAGGAACTTGATCAACTTTTTCTACGAGTATGTTTTAAACGTACTTAAGGTGTTGTTTTTCTGAAAAATACTCAAAAGAAAAATTAAAAAAAATTGAATAGTGTTTTAAGACAATTAATTGTTAAAAATAACAATAAAAATTCGTGGACAAAGAAGAAAAAATGTATTGTTTAAAAGGGCAATGGTTTCTTACCATTCATATTACTACATATTCTAAGTGAAATAATATCGAGAATATTGTAATATTGAAGATAACGCGCCTCCGGAGGATTATGGCATGATTGATAAAGCGATTTTTAGCACTGTACCAAAAGTGTATCTACAAAAATCTACGTTGCTCTTGAAACAATTGAAAAAAAGCAAAAATAATTTAATTTGGGATACTACGGGCACTGTGGTTTACAAAGGTCGAAAGATCGTTGTTGTAAGTATTATTGATTTGATTGATAATGCAGCAAGACGAAGTAAGAATGTTCAGTATGTAGGGAGAAAAACATTCGCTAGAAGTGCTTCCAGAGCTCAACACTTTTCATAAACTCGTGGAAAACAACGACCTGTTTAAAATCGCAGACAGCTCAAGCTTATTGGATGAACGTGGCAGTTTAAAATCGATAGACGACGATGACATATTTAAGAACGAAAAATTTTTGTCACCAATGGATAAAACTGTTCAACATAATGAACTCGATAAGAAGGATGGTATAATGCAGTCCTCTACACTAACTTCGAGTAGCAGCAGAAGTTGGATGCGTTTTAAGAAGTAATAGATGTGTTAGAAAAATAATATTTCGACCCACGCAGCGAAGCGGCATTTTCTAATGCGCTTAATTAAATAAGAGTGAATAAACAGAAAATATCATCAGATAAAATTTGCAAGTGGTTGCAAAAACATGACAGTTACACTTTACGCAAAACCATCCGCCGAAAGTTTCCATGGTTATTTTACGATGTAAACGCGAGAGATAAGTTGTGGGAGGGAAATCTTATTCTATTGACGTCGTTAGAAAGCTACAAGGATGAAGTTACTTTTATTTTAATCGTAATAGCTGTACCAAGTAAATATGTATGGGTAAAACCATTGGTACAACCAAGATAAAACATGTGGCAATGTAACTGCAAGTTTTAAAAGAATTCTTGAAAATAATAATTTCCTCTATGATAGAAACGTACCGTAGGACTGACTTTCGGGAAGTCAATTTCAACGATTTCTGAAAGATAATGGTATTAAATTTTCAGTTGCACAAAATCCTGATCTTAAAGCCACCGTGGTAGAGCGCGTCATACGAACTTTTCAAGAACATATGTATAGATATTTTACTTACAAAAGTACGCATCGCTACGTTGATGTACTTCAAGATTTCGTAAATAGTTACAGCAATACTCCCCAGTCTACAACTAAATTACCACCTAGCAGTGTAACTGTATATACCGCATACATTGCGAGAAAAAATTTTGGGAAATCAGGACCGTCTCGTTTAATTGATTGTAGGAGTAACAATAAATACAAAGTGGGAGACTACGTACATATAAGTCGTGAAAAAAAGTGTTTGAGAAAGGTGGTGTAAAAACGTGGAGCGAAGAAATATTCAAAATTATTCGTATATCGAAAAGACAAAATATATTTGTGTACGAGTTAAGTAATTTAGATGATGAAATAGTAGAAGGATTTTTTCACACTCAAGAACTTACACTTATTCATAAAGAACAAGTAACAGAGCAGATGCACAAAATTGAAAAGATAATAAAAAGTAAAGGAAAATGGAAAAACAAACAATATTTTATTAGCTGGGTCGGATATCTCAAAAAATTCAACTTTTGGGTGGCTGCAAATTATTTAAGCAAACATGTTCCATAACGAGTTTACGATAACTTTACCTAGCAATATCAGTATAATATTTTTTCCGAATAACACAACAAATTTTTCCGTGCACTTACCTTGAGAAATCGGTCTTAATGGAAAGTGGGATGTTGGAATTTCGGATATTCACGTGTCATGCAATATTTTACATATAAATTGAAAAGACGCAGTGATAAGCGAGTCTGGTGAAAAAAAAGATTGTTGTATTCAACATGGTACCTACGACACTGTGACTAGTTATGCAAAATTGTAAACAAAAAATGGCAAGAATATTACCATAAAAATAAGGCCTGTCAGCAGTTGATATATATATATATATATAGGCTTTTCAATCACAGGACCTGGATGTACAAGGACATGGGGGAAATCTCCAGTCATATCTGATGTAATAAAACGTATTTTAGGATTCGACAATGATATCGTAGAAATTCCTCGTGAACGTGCCAAGAGAAGACGATTACTTGTTGTGATTTCACGTTAAACAACCAGCGAGTTTGTCGAGAGCGGTCCCTGATCAACTTTTTATCTATTCTAATATATGTGAGTCAAGTATCGTTGGTGACACGTTTGCTTCTCTGTTAAAAATTGTAAATTTTAACGCTAAAGAAGTTCATTTCGGCAGCACTATTGTCAAGAGGTATACTCCGCCATCCTACGTACTCCTGCTTAATAACAGATTTCATATAATCAACATAGATATGAGAGGTCAATGTGGTAAACCAATAGCATTCGAGTTTAGGATACTGACCGTGGTGTTACATTTTAGAAAAGTATTTTTTCAAACGAGACTTTACATGATTTATAACGACCATCCTCAGTACGGTGAGAGTAAAGAAACGTGTAAAAAGAGAAAATCAAGCAAAAAAGTGAAAACTACTGGCCGTTAAAGAAGAACAAAAAAAAGGAGGAAAAATAAGAAGTAAAAGGAAATAGACAGTTTTGGTTAACAATGTCTTTTTTACATAGCTATACTGATCCTTGTCTACAGAGCAAAGTTGATTTATCTTCCGTTTCTCCGACGCAGACAGCAATAGAAGCTACTCGATGGGTGCATTATGAACCTGTTTCGTCGTTAAGCGATGAAAGTCCTATAGAATTCGTTACAAGCTCTCAAAACAAAGATTACATAGATCTTGCTCATACGCTGCTTAGAGTGAATGTAAAATTGGCACCTCACGACGAGGCTGGAGATGCTCTTGTAGCAGCAGTGAAAAATTTTTGGCACTCACTATTCAATCATGACGACGTATATTTTAACCAAAAACTTGTGACACCTCCGAATAATGCATACCCCTACAGAGCGTATATTGAAACACTTTTAAACTACGAACCGACTGTAACAGTGTCGCATTTATCAACGACTCCTTGGGAGAGCGGTGTTGCTGGAGAAACGGATGAATTACCTAGATCGAACAAAAGTGTAGCACTTGTAAATGGCAAGAATATTTAAAAGATAAAAAGACCTTGGATTTGATGGGACATTTACACTGCGAGTATTTAATCAGGACAAATTATTAATGAACGGTGTCGAAGTTAGTACGCTTAAAATATGTATTCTATCCTATCGATGCATCAACAAATAAATAATTATTCCGTCAGTATCACCGAGGCAACACTTCTTGTTCGACGAGTAAAAGTAAGCCCTACTGTATAGGCTCCGTGCCTGAGCAACATCAGCGCCAACTTGTGGCTGGCTAATTAGTCGGCGTTGTTACGAAAATACACGGGAAAGCGTAATTGACTGCAGTACATAATTTTTTTATCAATATTGAGATCCTTTCTAATAGGTTGACCATCTTTATAAGAATCTCTAACGACTGACTTATGCAATAAAATTTTTTTTTATCATAAGATTATGCTTCAGAAGTTGTAAAATATATATTTCTTCCGTTGTCCCTCGTCCGTGTGAGCTACATTACATGTGTGAGTAAAGTGTGTAAGAGAGACGAAGCGAATAACACATGTAAAGTAGCTCACACGGACTGAGGCCAACGGAAGAGATATACATTTTACAACTTTTGAAGCATAATCTTATGAGAAAAAAATTTTTATTGCATATGTAAGACGTTAGAGATTCTTATAGAGAAGGTTAACCTATCAAAAAGGATCTTAATATTGATAAAAAAATTATGTACTGCAGTCAATCCCGCTTTCCTATGTATTTCCGTAACCACGTCGACTCACCAGCTTGCCACAAGTTGGCGCTGATGTAGTTCACGCACGGAGCCTATAGATCGCACATGCAAAAACTTTGGCAAACATCACAGCAAAATATCCAATTACGCGTGTCGAAGTTAAATCTTTCACGCTACATAGCGGTATTAGCGGTGATGTTTTGAATAATGTTATTCTTGGCCAACTTCCGAAAAGAATTATTTTAGATTTTGTGGACAATAATGCATCTAATGGGGATCGAAATTTAAATCCTTTTAACTTTCAAAATTATTTTATACATTTTTTTTCGTCATATGTCGACGGTGTACAAATACCGAGTAAGCAGCTACAACCGACTTTCACAGGAACATGACAAATGTTCGTAGAAGCATATCATACTTTATTTTCCGGGACTGGCATATACTACATGAATAAAGGAAATAACATTCACAGAAAAGATTATTTCAAGGGATACTATCTGTTTGCATTCGATCTAGCGCCAGATCTCTCGTCACATTTTGCAGGCTACGGGATACAACAATTTTTTGGAAATAGATTCAAATCGTCAAGTAGTAGTAGATTTTAACTTATAAATGGATTCGCTTTAGTTACGTCGAGCACTTTGCAGCATTCCTGCGTCAACTGCCGGTGTATTTCCTGCAGACCAGCTACCCTTTGTTTGGACGCAAGCCTGTGCCATCGTCGTAAATACTGATGAAAGTTCCAAACCCGGCGCGCATTAAGTAACGATGTATGTTTCTGCTGACGGTAATGGAGTGTATTTAGATAGATATGGATTACTTACCACCATCGATCTCCCACCACTCCGATCGTCTTAGAAGAGACTGTAATACTTATGTATGGAATGTGCAACAACTACAATAAATCACTTCAAGAGTGTGCGGCAATTATTGTATTGACTTTTATTTTTCATGTGTAACAATTATTCTTTCGATATGTTTTGCTACTTTTTTTATCAGATACTATTGATAATGATAGAATAGCAGTAACAATTTATAAACAAAGTACTAGAACTAAGAAATTTAAAAATAAGTGTATTTCAAATAATTTGCGTATTCAAACTAGTAAATCTAAGCATAAGAATTGATATCTCTTGCACATGTATAATTATATTAGTATAAAAACTATCGTAGTAAAGATACGATTAGGATTGAATTTATAATAAAATAATGAAATTTAGTAACTGGTTATGATAATTTATACCTGCGACAACTTTAACATTCAGTATTAATGGTGCTTTTCACTATATTTTGACAATAATAAGTGTACATTTATTTTACACACTTGTCATTCCGAAACCCGATTGTGTAATTACCTAGTTTCTGCTTGCAATGTATTTTAAAATGAATGTATTAAATAAATTTTTCTTATTTTGATTTGCCTCTTCCAGTCTTTTTTCCTTACATTTATAATAAATTGATATTTTTTCTCGCATGAATTTCATTATAATTTAATACACACACTTAAGACTCGCGCCAAACAAAATCTCCCGCCGGAGCTCAGACTGTAGGCAGGTAAGCATATCAGGCGTCAATAGCGTCTTGCGAATTTCCCGGGCCCTCCCTCACCAGGGCTCTCTCCCCCCACCTATTTAGGACTTTTTTGATAATTTGAAATCATCTAAATTGAAAAATTATCTATCATCTACCATATTTTTTTCAAAAATATCAGCTGATATTTCAGGTGTTATGTTAAATACAATTATTATTTTTTACCTAATTATGTTGAATTATATTAGGTTATATTATTCAATTTGAACAATTTGTACCTGTGCGACTCACCTCCTAATTCTATTTTAATAATATAAAGTTAATTTTGGAGTTGCCTAGACATAGTTATGCGGATGTATTATACTATGCATAGGTGTAATTGCGTATATCTAAGTGATGTAGCTATATGTATATAGGAGTTGGCACACATTGCATTACAGATATACTAATTTTTACTTTCCGTCCTATATTCTTTGTATGTTTATGCTATCGCAAATATACTTTTGGTGTACTCTATTTATTTTCGTTATCTTTACCCTTAGGGCTACTAACTCAGGGTTGCGTTGCAAAATTTATTAAGTTATTTTGTAAAATATACTAATTTTTTCACTTTCTGGATTCTTATTCATTGCGTTTTCAACAATTTTTACCCTTCCCACCTCTTTTATTTTTTCATTATACTTTCACAACGTTGCGTTCATAAATTTTATAAGTTATTTTGCAAAATAGACTAATTTACGCACTTTTTCATCCATAGGGAATGTCTATTTAGAACTTTTTTGACAATTTGTAATCACGTAAAATAAAAAATATCTAGGTTCCACTATAATTTTTTTTTAAAATATCAAGTGATATTTCAGGTTTTATGTTAAATACAATGATTTTTTTTTACCTGATAATGTTAAAGTATATTAGGCTATCTTGTTGTGTTTGAACAAATTATACCTCTCTGACTCTCTTGCTAATTATATTCTCATAATTTGGAGGTATTATACTGTGCATAGGTGTACTTACAAATATCTCTGTGGTAGAGCTATATGGATATAGGTGTTGGTAGACATTGCATTACAAGTATTATGATTTTCACTTTCTGTGATATATTCTTTGTATGTTTATGCTATCGCAATTCTAATTTTGGTGTTCTTCATTTATTTTCGTTATCTTTACCTTTAGGGCTACCAACACAGGGCTGCGTTGCAAAATGTAACAAGTTATTTTGTAAAATAGTCTAATTTTTTCACTTTCTTGATGGTTTTTTGTATTTTTTCAACAATTTTTACCCGTCCCACCTCATTTACGTTGTCATTGTATGTATTTTTGCTATTTTTTAGGTCTTCTTTCACAACGTTGCTTTGACAAAATTTTATAAGTTATTTCCAATACAGACAAATTTACGCACTTTTTTATTCATAGGGAATGCCTACTTAGGACTTTTTTGACAGTTTGAAATCATCCAAAATGAAAAATTATCTAGGCTCTAGTATATTTTTTTTCAAAAATATCAGTTAATATTTCAGGGATTATGTTAAATACAATGATTATTTTTTACCTGATTAGGTTAATGTATATCAGGATAACTCGTTGACTTTTAACAATGTATACCTGTGCGACTCACCTGTTAATTTTATTTTCATGATATCAAGTTAATCTTGGGGTTGCCTAGAGATAGTTATGCTGATGTATACTGTGCATAGGTGTACTTACGTATATCTCAGTCGTGAATCTATATGTACATAGGAGTTGGTACACATAGCATTTCAGGTATACTGATTTTTACTTTCTGCCCTATATTATTAGTATTTCTATGTTATTGTAATTATACTTTTGGTGTACTCTATTTATTTTCGTTATCTATACCTTAGGGCTGCCAACACAGGGTTGCGTTGCAAAATGTAATAAGTTATTTTATAAAATATTCTAATTTTTTTACTTTCTGGATTGTTATTTAGTACGTTTTCAACAATTTTCGCCCTTTTCACCTCATTTACGTTGTCATTCTATGTATTTTTGCTATTTTTTAGGTCTACTTACACAACGTTGCGTCTGCAAATTTTATAAGTTATTTTGCAAAATAGACAAATTTAAGCATTTTTTCATCTACAAGGAATATTTAGTTATGACTTTTTGATAGTTTGAAATCATCTAAAATAAAAAATTATCCATGTTCTACCATATTTTTTTTTCAAAAATATCAGGTAATATTTCAGGTGTTATGTTAAATAAAATGATTATTTTTTACGTAATTATGTTAAAGTATATTAGGTTATCTCGTTGAATTTGAACAATTTATAGTATATACCAGTGCGACTCAACTGGTAATTATATTTTTATGATATCAAGTTAGTCTTGGAGTTGACTTGACATAGTTATTCGATGGTATTATACTATGCAAATTTGCACTTACTTACATCTCAGTGGTGGAGTGGTGGAACTATCAAGCTTAACGTTAAATAGTGCCATATCAACAACTCATAATAAATATACATATTTTCTAAATAATACAGTTTTAAATAATATAGAAGGAAATATTGTACCATACTACAGTATAGATAAAGCTACTTACAACGATGTTGACAAATCAGACGATGACATTATTATTGATTTTCCAAGAGAAGTTTTAAATAATATTCGAGACGGTCTTCCACCACATGAACTAAATTTAAAAATCGGAGCAATAGTGATGTTGATTAGAAATTTAAGCATTAATGATGGACTTTGTAGTGGAACAAGATTAAAAATATCGAAATTATATAAATTCAATATTAAAGCAGAAATCATAACAGGGGAAAAAATGGGAAATGAAATTTTCATACCACGTATAACATTATGTTCTGGAAATAACTCTTCTTTACCTTTTATTTTATACATAAAACTATTTCCTATTGTTTTAGCTTTTTCAATGACAATAAATAAATCTTAAGGTCAAAGTTTTGATGAAATCGGTCTTTATTTTGATAAACCTCTTTTTTCTCATGGTCAATTATATGTAGCATTGTCTAGATGCAAGAATCCTCATAATATTTTTATACAATTAAATTTAAGTGACAGTAACATTGTTGAAAACATAGTTTGGGAGGAAGTTTTTGAAGATAATAACTAGGAATGGTAAAAATTTACAATATAATAGATAGTAAATATACATAAAAACATTACAGTTTAATTACGCCAATAAGGTCTTTTTAAAAAACGTTTTTAATATTAAAGATTAAATTTAAAAAAGTGGATGTGGCCTATTCATCATAATATCACAACAAACCGAAAAATTATTTCATGTACACGAAATATATATATGAAATTACTTTTCATGGTAATACTGTTGATGTTACTAAAAGAAACTAGGGAACCACTTTAAAAAAAGCGCTCCTGGATGATTACCGCAAGGTGGAGTGAAAAAATCATTATAAAATATTGAATAGATAATTGATATAAATAATTACTTGTCAGAAAATACAGCTTCTAGGAGAAATTTTTTTTTTTTTTACGTCAAATCACGATGAATACAAGCGAATTGTCCCTGAGGGGTGGAGGGGTGAGGGGGGTCTGAAGGCAATAACCCAGAAAAAAATCAAAGTACCCTTTTGACCAAATATTTTCTAAGTCCCTGAAAGGGGGGGTGGGTAGGGGGCGAGGGGGGGCTTAGAGGGGGCTATTCAGAAAAAAAAACATTTTTTTTACGTGAAATCACGGAGAAAACGATCGAAT
>JAPYYV010008545.1:0-13051 GCA_030522625.1 Copidosoma aretas | reverse complement strand
TGTTGTTTGGTCGTCATCAGCGTATATGTACGTGTTGACGTTATCGCGCTGGGGTAAGTCATAACAGAAGATATTGAAGAGGGTTGGAGAAAGTTTGGAGCCTTGTGGGACTCCTGAATTGATGGAGCGGGGGTCCGAGAGAGAATTGCCTACTTAAATGCGGAGGAATCTGTCGGAGAGGAAAGATTTGATGATCCCGATGAGATATTGCGGAAAATTTAGTTGGATGAGTTTGTACAGGAGGCCTTCGTGCCAAACTCTGTCAAAGGCTTGCTGTACGTCTAAGAAGGCCATCGCGGTGAAATTTTTGTGGATGAGACTGTCGGAGATGTTTTCGGTGACTCAGAAGCTGGTGAACCGCCGAGTGTCTGGCCCTGAAACCGTGCTGAACGTCAGGGAGGATGTTGTTATCCTTGATGTTTATTGAAGCGTGTGAGAATGATGCTTTCGACGATTTTGCTTATCGATGGAAGTAAGCTAATAGGCCTATAGCTCGAGGGGGAACTGATGAATTTTTGCGGGAGAACTTTAAGGATGCTATTTTTAATGCCATCCCTGCCAGGGACCTTTCGACTTTTTAGAGAGCGAATGATGGTTTTGATTTTCGAGAGAATTTCACTCGCTGTACGAAAGACTTATTTTTCTCTCGTTGTTCGAGTAAAATTCTCTCGCCATGCAAGTAAATTATCTCTCGAACGCGAGTAAATATTTATTTAAATGCGAGTGACCATGTATTTACTCGTACAGGTGTAAAAATTTATCTAAAGAAATGTACAGAGGAGGACAAAAAATTAAATAAGACAATTCAAAGCATTGTAAAATGTTATTAAAAACTCTTTGTATTACTTTAAATAATATAATCGTCAGTTGATGTTCTCATAAGACGGGTATCAATGTTTCCTTTCCTCGGGGCCTTGCCCCGGTTACCCCATAGTAGATCCGGTCCTGATTAACACTGAAAAAATAATTTGGTTGTTACAAATAAATTTTTTCAATCAAATGAATCATTTATAAAAATACAAACAAATAAATACTTCATTTTGATTCAATAAATATATTTCTCTGCAACAATTACAATGTTCATTGTATCAAATAAAATTTAAGTGAACTAACTATTCCGCACTCTCAGAATTATTAAACATTTATTAAATATTATCATATACATTTATTTAATCATATTTATTATTATGAAATAAATTTTTATTTAGAATAAAAAAAATAGTTCGTTCGTTCTGATATTTTGTCTTTCAATCACATCATTTCAACAAGAATAATTTGTCGATTTAAATAAGTATTTACTCGAAATCAATAAAATTCCATTGAATTAAAAAAGAACGACTGAAAATTTATTATTGCTTTATAAATATTTGTGTAAATCAAATATAAATTTAATTTGTTTTAGAAAATATGTAATAAATAGAGGAGCATATGTATTATAAATGAATAAATATTTATTTAATTAAATAAATGTTCATTTAAATTTATGAATTATTTTATACATTGTGTTGAACAACAGTTTTAAGTAAAATGAATATGTATTTAAAAATGTTTAAATTATTTTGAAATCAAATAAATAATTATTTGAAATATATTGGATATTTATTGGTATATATAAATTTTTTGTTTAAGTATGCATTACATTTGATCCATGTATCTTATTGCTAACTATATATTACGTATAGGAAATGATATTTCAATATATATAGTTTAGTATTGATGTATAGTTTCCATCGGAAGTTTTTATCATTAAATATTAGTAATTAATATGTATTTATTCGAAAATAGTATTATGTATCTTATGTTCCTTTATAATTCAAACGTTTTTTGATACTATAATATTTTTGAGTTTGAATTTTAAGGTTTCCAGTCCCAAATTTGATTAAATTTAAAATTATGACATTTAGTCAAAATTGATAATCCTTTTAAAATCAGCGGAATTAGTGGAAGATAAGCAGTGGAATTCTTTATGACCACTGGGGCCCTTCGCTTCATACAGCGCGGCACCTAAATCAGCTTAAAAATGATTTCCTCACAATACCAAAAATATCGGTTTTTTAAATATAACGTAATAAAATTTATATCATTCATAAAAATATTAAAAAAACCCTCTGTAATTCGATCGTCATAGTCAAATGTTTTTTGTTCGTTTTTTCTATTATTTTCAATTTAAACAGGTTGTCTTTAAATAAGTCATACCTGGAGTAAATAAAAATTTGATACATATTTTTTACAAATATTGCGATGAAAGATTGTTGAAAAAAAAGTTCTGGATGAAAGTTGTGGACTATCAATAAAGAGTTTGTCTGATTGCCATTTACGAAACATTCTGGTTACCTTATTCATTTACAGATGACAAAAATAGATTCTCGTTTATTCATTAGTTACCCAAATAGAAATCGTAGAATTTGTGTATATTGTCGTACAATCATTGGACAAGGTTAGCATCATTATTCTAGTTATTCATTTAATTGATGAAATTGTTTAATTTGTACAAAAATTAATAATGAAAACGTTGTACGAAGTTACATGTAAAAACCTGGGTATCTGCAAGTTTATTAAATTTTTTTGAAATCCATTACAACAAAAAGCCCCAAGACTAAGATTTTTCGAGATCTCGCGTAAGAAGTTTGGTCAGGACAAAAAATCTCGAGTTATAAAGTAACAATCTTGTCTAAGTATTGTCAACTGTGATCTTGTCCTGATAGTGGCTCGAATCTTGAGGAAAGATAAAACGATATCGAGACTGATATCGAGTATTGCTAAAGCTCTAGTGTAAACAGTGCCAAAATAGATGTTAATGTATGGACCACGTTATTTTAAACCGTTTAAATAGAACTGCTGATAAAAATACATGCATTAGTATTTTTATTAACAAGGCTCATCACGATGGTGCCGTATCAAGCAAGGGCACTGTGGCGGATTTCCATAAATTTAAGGTTTACGGAATATAAAGTAATAAAAATGCTGTTTGTGCTTAATATAATGCTTTGTCTATCATGCATAAGCGAAAATTTGCAGAAACTAGGTTACTATTAAAATTTGCTTTTCACCAAGGTACTGAATAAATTAGGTTACCTGTAGTTTGGACTTTCAACACTTTATATCTTTTATTTCAATCGGCAATCTTCAACTTTCGCGATCTTATTAGAAAGAGGATTATTTCAACTAACTGACGTTAGTTTTTGTAGCATGCGGCCCAACTTTTAGCCAAAAAAAGCATGACTTTCGGTACAGAATTCAAAATGCCCCATTGTAAACATTTCAAATAGAAATAAGTTTTTTTTAGATTTTGCATAGCAACATGCACTCAAATTTCAACTGTAAAGTCGTTAAGCCTTCTCCCACCGTGGATTTATACCTGTGTACAATGGCTCAACTTTCAAAAAGGTGATGAGCCTTCTTAAGTTGCCAACAAACCGATGAGAAGACTAAGGCAAAGCGAAAAGTGGTTGAGTGTGGAGGTTTGTAAAAAATAAAAAAATTAATTTTCTGTTACAATACGTAGAAAACTAACGAATTTATGCGGGGGGTCTTGGGGGGTTAGCGGGGAGCGGGGGAGAGGGGGGCATGAAAACAGATGATTTTCAAAACACGTAAAAATTGAACAAATTACTACTTAAATTGCGTGGGGTCCAGTGGGGGGGGGTGCGGGGGGAAGACAGGAAAATCTTGACCCATACAACTATATATATTCTAGTGGGGCTTCGCTCCCCACGCCTCGATGACAACTTTTTGTAAAGCTCTTCATTTTTGATGAAATCTTTTGATGAAATATCTATTTTTTATCTTAATCCTTATTGAATTTAATTATTTTAGCATTTTCATTGAAAAATCTTTAAAAGAATATTAATGAAATGTTAAACGTTTAGTGATACTGCCATTTGTGTGCTCAATGAATCACAATTGTTTTAGATCTCTTTAATACTGTACTTAATTTGTAGTATGAGAATAGTCATATCTTAACATGCTACAAGAATAAGGTATTTAATATGAAAACACGTATTTTTGAGGTTAGATTCAAATTATTTTGTAAAATTTTACAACATTGCATACGTGCATATATTCATTTGATGAAAAAATTTTTCAATGGATATGTTTTTGGCTTTCATTCGATTTTTTTTCAATGCTACACGGAGAGAACAACTAACGATTTCAGCATGTAATGATGACATACTTATTTGGTATGAATCTGTACTAGCTATCAAAGTATAAACTTATACCCTCCAAGAAGGGTTACTACCCATACTTGGATAGCACGATACATATGCCGTAAACGTATGGCCACCTGCTGCAGTAGTATTGTTCTTATGCAAGGATAGCGTGACAGAGTCGCATGCTTAAATTGCACAAGCGTCATAATATTTTCGTGCAACTGCAACGATAGTCTTCGCCCACTTCTCGATTCGGTAATAGTTGGTGGAATCTATCGTCGCAGCTGCACGAGATCTATATTATAATAGTATGGTGCTTCTGCAGTTCAAACATGCGACTCTGTGACGCATTCCCTGCGTAAGAACACCACTACTGCAGCAGTTGGCCATACGTATATTGCATACGATTGCATACGTATCGTGCTATCTGAGTATGGGTGGTAGACTTCTTGGAGGGTGTAAGTTTATGCCTTCAGAGGACGTGGGAGGGAACTGGTCAATGAAGCGCAGGGCTTAAACAAACAAAATACCTAACCTGCCTTACAAACGTTCATGAGAGAAAAAGTACAACCTAGTTCTTCTTCAATCCAGTAGGTGGCACTGAAAAACTTTTTTTAAATGCCCAATTCTTCAAATTCCAAAATATAAACTCGCTTAATATTCTGCAATTTTTGTTTACAACTAGGATACTTCAATCTCATGCATTTATTGATCATATTCAGTCTTGAGTTTGAAGCCAGTCTCAAAAAACAGTTAATATTTTTTTCTAAATTTCCGTCTTCTTCAGGTGAATAATCTTGACACTTTTCTATAATTCAGGTGATTTGAATTTCCAGACACTTGCAATCATGTGTTCAAATGATATACTTGCTCGTTCAATTTGAGCATTCTGTGTATTTTATTTGCACATGATCATGCAGGTTTTTTGTACTTGTGACTGGACTTTTACTTCTCATTTGAAGTGCTGAGTACTTTAATTTTACACATCAAATAATTATTTCCAATCTTGAGTTTAAATCCAGCCATTAATAACAGAGGATTTCATGTCTATCCAGAAAGATTTTTCTCCTCCGGATGGAATATCTTGAAACTTTTATTGGTCCACACCATTTGACTTTCTCCACTTGCATTCATGTGTTCAAATGATACACTTGCTCATTCAGTTTGAGCATTCTATGTATTTCATTTGCACATGGTCTTGCAGGTGTCATGTATGTTACTGAAATCAAACTGCATGTTTGAAAGTTTTGTTGCATAATTTTACATATCAATAATTATTTTCAATCTTGAGTTACAAACCAGCCATTAACAACAAATAATTTCCAGTCTTCTTACTAGTATTTTCTTTCCCCAGATGGAATATCTTGGAACTTAAATTTGATTCCAACTATCAGAATTTTCAGACACCTGCAATCATGTATTTAAATGATACACTTGCTCAGTTAATTGAGCATTCTGTGTGTTTCATTTTCACATAGTCATGCAGGTGTACAGGTTTCCAGGTGACTGGACTCAAATTTCTGATCAGAAATTTAAGTGTTTCAAACTTCACAAATATAATCATGGCATATAATATTGAGATGGAGCCAGCACAATAAAACAAAGGAAGCATTATTCCAAAATGTTCTTCTTTGAACAGACGATTCTTACACTTTCCATTGAACCACACAATGAAAGCATTAATTTATACACCTGAAATCATGTGGTCAAATGATACACTTGCTCATTCAATGTGAACATTTTGTGTATTCCATTTGAACATGGCCATGCAGATGAAACTTATGTCCATGTTCCTCATTGGGTGAAAGCCACCTCTAATTCTTCAGCTTATCTGTCTCTGGAAGAAAAAAATAACTATGAAATATTGCAATTTTTATTACTTTAATGAGATACATCTGCTGCCAGTTTTAATGATTTTTGATAGATGTTGGGGTGAAAAATATTAATGTCGAAAGATTGCATATTGAAAATGACTAGTTGTAGATTTTTTGCAATGTACATTTCCTAAAAGTTTCTACCAATTCCTCTAGGTGTCTGTAGTTAGCGCCAGAATGAGTCTTTTGGTCTCATGATACAAATAGTTTGCAAAATTTATTTTTCTTATATAAATTTACACTTTTAGCAACTCTACAACTGTTATTGTTGTCCTCTTAGAAGCGAAAAAAAAGGTATACTTGATTATAGTTTGATCATTATTCCTTTGAACGATGGAAGTTTGTTCTTTATAATATGTGTTTTAACTTTTCGTTAAAGCTTTTTTGGAAAAAATATTAAGAATAAGAAGCTGTCCACGTTGCAGTTTTGCTCCAAATTAATGCTTTTTGAAAGCCGTTACATACCAGGTAAAAAGTTGAATCTTGGCGCTGACTACTTTTAATGTCCACAGCTGTCAGTCAATCATTCAGGCAGTCCCAAGATTCAACCTTTTACCTGGTATGTAAAGGCTTTCAATAAAGTATTATTTTTGAGCAAAATTGCAACCTAGACAATTTCTTATTCTTAATATTTTTTCATAAAAAGCTTTAAAAAAAAGTTACAACAAATTTTATGAAGACCAAACTCTCATCGGTCGAAGGAAAATGATCAAAGTAGAATTAAGTATACCTTATTTCCTTAGCTTCTATGAGGAAAACAATAAAAGTGTAGAGTTACTGACGGTGAAATTTCAAATATGAAAAATGTATTTGCAATGTTTTTATCATGAGAATCGAATTTGAATCCTAACACTAACCATAGACATCCAGAAACGTAAATGTTGTATTGTAAAAACCTACAAATAGTAAATCTGAATTTACGATTTTGAAACATAAATTTGTTAGTGAAAAATAAAATGGAGCTCTGTATTAAGAAACTCAGAGAGTCAACAAGTATAAGCAGTTGTAAAAACTTGCTAGGTTGTTGATGTTCAGCTTGAGACATGGATTCTTATTTATAACTTTATTGGCATATAGCAGGTACTCGTAGTGCATCCCTCCAGTTACGATGAATTTGACTAAGTTCGCACGGAAACCAATTTATCTTGTCATCTCCACACCTGGAGAATCTTCAATGACTTTGCAGGCTGCGTGTGTCGTGATACCATCATTGACCATAGGCCGACTAACAAAAAGACCTCATTTCGATGCTTTACTACTTCAAACTTCAGATTCTGGCTATCGTAGTTCAAACACCTACCTCTTTTTAAGACTCTTGATTCTGTATTTGAATTTATGCAGAAATCCCAGGAACCATAGAAAGATCAGTGGATACTGTAGTTCATGGACAGAGTACACCCATGCACACACAAACACACATGCATACACAGTTACAATAAACTAAACATGACCAGTTTGGACGTTGATCATAGTATATTGTAAACTGCCACACTTAAAGAATCTTCAATGACGTGTTGTAGGCTGAATATGTTATGGCACCTTAATCAACTTGTAGGGACACTATAGCAAATAAATTACACAATCATGAGTCAATCAAAACATTATGATTCACTGTCCGAGACTTAGAATTTTGCTCGATACAAAACAATGACATAATAAATTTGATGATTAAACTATGGCAGATTGTTTAAAACAAAAGACAGTCCTTGCAGATCAAGCCCTGGATTACAGATAAAAATTTCTGCAGTAGGCCTAAGAACTTAATGAAGACGTCGTTTTAAATGTGATATTCTGTATGATATTCTTGAATTTAATGACAGGCGATACAGGACTTAAGTTAGTGCACAAACACTGATGGTCAACCCTGATAAAAAAGAAATCGCATCAAATTTCGTGAAATATAGGATAATACGCCTTGTACACTACACGGATGATGAGTATGACTTCTGACACAGCATCTACGTGCACTACTACGGGTAACTATACTTATCGTAATAAATACGATACGACTATACTCATAAAAAAATATTAATTTCTATTATATAAATAATTGTACTTTCACTGCATGTATAACATATCACTGCATATGACTGCTGCAGGCAGATGCGTGATGAGCGTGACATGCTGTTGTCTGCTAATATATATATATATATACACATACATACATATGGAACTACACCTAGACTTACCGACAAATCTGATAACTATAGATAGACGGAAAAATACGATTATTTTGCATGATCCGTTGAAAACTTTAAAAAAAAGTTTCTGAATTGAACAAAAATGCTTGAAACATGCTATAAAGATGCCACACTAGGGTGCTCAACTCATTTTTTTGACATGTCTGATAAATTTTTACAAACAATACCAAAATTTGAACTCACAGCTGCCTTGCCACAAAAAAATGTTGCATAGAAAAAAAAAAATATGTATTTTTTAATATTTCTCGCGATTGTGAGAGTTGAGAGCCCTTCGTTTATCGATTTCGAGACGATTCTCAAAGCTTCATGCAATTTGATTTAGTAGGAAAAGAGAAAAGTTGGAAACAGAGAAGTAGATTTTTTGAGGTTAAATGGTTCCCTCGCACGTCCTCTTAATAAAAAAGTACAGCAATGGGAACGCAGCAGCACCACAATAGAATCATTGCAATTTTTCAATTAAAGCTTGTTTCCTGATTATGTTACAGTATTTTTTCTGAAAATAATCTGAAAATCGTTAATATACCTTTAATTTTCTCTCTAGATACAGACAACTCTTTTTTTAGTAATCTTAATATCGCAAATTACTAAAGTACATCATTCAATACATCGCAAAAAATTCTAAATTTCGTCTTTAAATTATTTATCTTTATTTCTTTTTTGTATTGTTGCATGAGAATTTTTAATTTGTCGCTGGTGTCCTATTTTTATTTTTTATTTGCTTGGGGTGCATGAAATGTAGTTTTACAATTAGCGTGAAAAGGCTATAATTTTTCTCAAGTTACTTTTGAGTTTTTTTTTCAATTTAATTATTTTCTATTCAATTATTTAATATGCGTGGTTAAATAAGAAAAAATGTGGTATCCCAGAAAGACGTTGATCATAAAACATATATTTAAATTATCATATAAATTTTCAGATAACATACCAGATAAGTATACAAACAGTAAGGTTCATACCGCTGTGCGGGGTCAAAAAGAGCCTTGTTTTATGACTGTTTTCGTAGTTTCTGTCAACAATTTTGCTTCCTCATTGAGAAAGCTTTGTATCGGTGAAAAAAATTTTTCCTATAAATACGTTAGAAATATTTTATATTGTGTGTAAAATGAAAAAAACCGCTGCGAATAAATTAGCAAAAAGCTTCTTTAACAACATTATACTGCTATTATTTACCCCAAAAAAAAATCAAACAAAATAATAAAATGATTTAAAAAGTAAAAAAGAGTTATTTTTATGCTATACATTGTGGAATAAAGTTACGAACGCAAGTCTTCTTATAGTTTGTATAAATATGAAGTTTGAAAAATAAAAATTCATCAGAAACACTTTCTACCTTACCAGCAACCATATTTTGACTAATAACTATTTATACAGCTACTTTTTAATAAAATAAAGAGAATATCTAGCAAGCTAGTACTTCAAGAAGTCTATCACGGCAAGATTGATTGTAATCTATTGCAATGTTACTATTTACAACTTTAAAATAGATGTTTAACCTTTAGAAGAGAAAAAACCGTTTTTTTACCATGAAAAGCGTTATAAAATCCTTAATGAGGTATAAAACTCAAATTTTTTATAGGCAGCTGCTGTAAATAAGTAAAATAAATCATTTTGAGGATTTCTGAGATGCACATCTCAGTTTGCTATTGTTCAAATAAAACATACAAATTTCGAAAAAATAGACTTTTCGAAAAAATAAGCTTTAATTGGACGCCTCGGACGAAGAAAACCTAATCACGGTACTTTGCGATTCCAAAATAAAAGGTAATGTACTGTTATAAGTTTTTCTTCGACCGACGCGTCTAATTACGTATTTTCTCTAAGTTTGCAAAAATTTTCATTACAAATGTAAAAATCACTAATTCAAAAAAAAAAATAGATTTTCTTAAATATCAAAAAACGACATAAAGTAAAAAAAAATAAAGGTGTTCTAATACTATAGGAGGTACAACTATCAAAGCATTTTTAAGTTTTTCTCTCTTTAAGTAGCAAGAAACCAGTTATTGTACATAAAAAATCATTATAACAACCTTAATAATGTATATAAATTGAATTCTTTTTTCGTAATGATTACACGGGTATTAAAACAAATATTTTAAGCCTTTAATCATCAAAATCACTCGAAAGGTTTCTTAGATGTGAGTGATTTCCCACAAAAATCTCAGTCATTCTTTAATAAAAACTAAACAAAATATGTTATCGAAAAGATTTAAAATGAAAAATAAAGCTATTTTAAAGCTCTATCAGATGTTACTATTTGGAAATTCGAAAATTTTTTTTAACCCTTAAATAAGTAAAAAAATCTGGTTTTTTTTTTTACCATAAAAACCGTTATAAAAACCTTGGTAAGGTATAAAACTTTAAGTTTTTTTTGGAATTGATACAAGAATATGAAAACAAATATTTTAAGCCTTCAATCATCGAAATCGATCGAAACGTTTCTAAGATATAAGTGATTTCTCACAAAAATCTCAGTCAATCTTTAATAAAAACTAGATGAAATATGTTATCGAAATGATTTAAAATAAAAAATAAAGCTATTTTAAAGCTCTATCAGATGTTACTATTTGGAAATTCGAATTTAACTTTTTCCACTTTTACATAAGTTAAAAACCTGTTTTTTGACCATAAAAATCGTTAGAAAAACCATAAGGTAAAAAACATAAATTCTTTTTCCGAGCCGCGATAAGGATAATAAACACATATTTTAAGCGCAGAATCATTGAAATCTACTGTCGGGTTCCTGATATATGACTGATTACACACACACACACGCTCACACACACACACTCTCACACACACAGGCGGACATTTTATAAAAATGGTATTTTTTCATTTTAGATACTATATAAAATATTTTTAACGTATTTCTAGAAAAAAAATTTTTTTACCGATACAAAGCTTTCTTGATGAGGAAGCAATACCATTTTTAGAAGAAGTCTGTCTGTGTGTGAGTGTGTGTAATCAGTCGTATCTCAGGAACCCAACAGTAGATTTAATCAGATGATTCTGAGCTTAAGTTTTTTGTTTTAACTTCCCTATGGCGGCTCGGAAAAAAAAAGTTTTATACCTTGTTATGGTTTTTATAACGATTTTTATGGTCAAAGAATAGGGTTTTTACTTCTCTAAGGGTGAACAAAATACAATTTTGATCACTAAATGGTAGCATCCGATACAGCGTCTAAAGAGCTCAATTTTACATTTTGAATCATTTTCATAAAATATTTTTTATAGATTTTATTAAAGAAAGACTGAGATTTTTGTGAAAAATCACTCATATCTTAAAAACTTTTCGAGTGATTTCGAAGTTTCAGGGCTTAAAATATTTGTTTCTGTATACTTGTATGATTTCTGAAAAAAAATTAAAGTTTCATACCTTTCAGATTGTCATAACGATTTTTTATGTGCAAAAACTGGTTTCTTGCTGGTTTAGGGTAACACAATTCAAAATCGATTGCTTCAATAGTTGTATCTCATTAAGCATTAAAAAAGCTTTATTTAAAATTGAAAACAAAATTTTTTACGGTATCCAGTATGTTTTTATTAAAGAACATCTACAATTTTTTTTCTTGAATCAGTCATACCTCAGAAACCGTCCAAATGATTTTAATGATCTAGGTCTTAAAATGTTTCTTTTTTGATCCTTATATAGGTTCTTGAAATTATTTGACGTTTTATACCCCATCCAGGTTGTTATGGCAATTTTTGATGCTAAAAAATAGTTTTTGCTGTTTTTGGAGGAAAAAAATTTAAATTTAATTTCAATAATAGTTAAATTCTATAAATAATTAAATAGCTCTACATAATTTAGTAATATTTTAGCTACAACATAGTTTATATCACGTACTTAATTTTTGTTATATGTTATAATTTTTTGTTCAATTGTTTTTAATTCAAAAAAGTTTTAACAATATTCTGTGTACCATTCGAGTAAAAGTTATAATCTTATTTTCGAATTAATTCTATATCATAGAGCATGAAAATAGCTTCTATACACACTTTAAATCATTCCTATATTTTTTCAAATTTAATTAAACTCCCGTACTACAACTTGTTCGATTATTCAATATTTAATAGATAGAACGCGGCTTCTATACTCGATTTTTCGAACATAATTATTTTTAAGCGTGCGTTTGCAATTACATTGCACTCACACATGCATACGCATTGACTTCATACCAAGCAATTTCAAGCCATTGTTGAAATTCATACTTGGTGCCTCCGTTAATAAAGAGCGCGAAGTGTAGAAAAGAAAAAATTTGGAAGATAGGAGAAAAAGAATGGGATTCGTTTCGTCCTCGAACGCTAGCTGGGACTCGTCAGTCTAGCGCGCTAGCGATCTAGCTACATACGAACACGTCCAACACTTGCACTGATACGCGTATATAACCGTGAGGGCGAGATTTATTTAACGTGTAACAGTTGGCATTTTTATTTTAATCGTATGCCAGAATTCATTCAAATTTAATTAAACTCCCGTACTACAACTTGTTCGAATATTCAATTTTTAATAGATAGAACGCGGCTTCTATACTCGATTTTTCAAACAGAATTATTTTTAAGCATGTGTGTGTGTGTGGGTGCAATGTACATGCATACGCATTCACTTCATACCAAGCAAGTTCAAGCCTCTGTTTAAATTCATACTTGGTGCCTCCGTTAATAAAGAGCGCGAAGTGTAATAAGGCGCTACACTGACGAGTCCCAGCTAGCGGTCGAGGACGAAATAAATCCCATCCTTTTTCTCCTATCTTCCAAATTTTTCCTTTCCTACACTTCGCGCTCTTTATTAACGGAGGCACCAAGTATGAATTTCAACAGAGGCTTG
>JAPYYV010008544.1:0-13606 GCA_030522625.1 Copidosoma aretas | reverse complement strand
AAAATACATGTTATTCTAGATCATTTGAAACAAGCAATTATACTTTTAAACAACGATGGCTTAGGAGTATGTTCTGAACAATATATTTTTTAAATGTTGACCTTAGTTGAGAACATTTAATTATTTTCGTATAATTTCAAAAATTTTAATATTACAAAGTGATTAATATATATAAAAAAAAATAAAAAAGACAGAGGTGTGTTGTAAGTTACCTCCACGTGGTACACCTTAGTAACGAGTAAGATCGGCTAAAAACTTACGTACTAGCAGGCTGAGTCTTATAATCATTAAATATTTTATAATCAATAGGTAAAATATACAGATTCTCTTATAGTTTTATTTAGTATTTATAAAAATGTATCACACCCTTATTTAAACAGGAGCAGCTAGGATTTCAACTCAAATTGATTTTGACTCTATTATCAAGTGCAAATACATCCCCACTTTCAGTTTTTGTCGTCATTTTTTTGCGACTTAAAGTTGCTTCCTACCCACCGTGGGTGCTCGCCTAAGTTGGGTAAACAGGCCGCCCAACTTGGACGAGCGGGAGCACCAAGCAGTTGAGGGCGCTGTTCACAGTAAAATTGAGCAAACGGTCCACCTAATTTTTTTCCAGTGAATAATCTTAATTGACTTGCTATATCTGTGGAAAAAATTACTCGAACATTACTATTTTTAAAATCTTGTATAGCTTGTTCACTGTCAGACTGTTTACGATCTTCATGAATACTATGGCTTTGGCATCTCATGCCAGAAAAAGCCGAATCGTTTTCCAGATCGTCAACTATGCATTTTGTTTTCAAAAAACAATGATTGCTGTTTCATCTAGGGACATGTATTGAAAGAACTCTTGTAACTAAATAAGTAATAATTAAATACACCAGGATTGAGTAAATACATGGTAGACGAAAAACAAGTAGTAAATTATACCTAATTTTTTGTATGTCCTTATCAGTGATGTAAATCTTTTGAGTGACTAAATTGAGTGGCTAACAAAAATTATACGCCCGAGATATCCACTTTAGGGATATTCGCAAGGGTCAACCCAATCGTAGTGCAGGGATATTCGCAAGGGTCAACCCAATCGTAGTGCAATGAAAGGGCCTCGCCCTGGGGGAACCGCCTTGTTGATCACGGTAACCCCTGCGCCAGGTAAGTCACAGCTGTCAAATCCATTGATCCAACACAATCAGTAGCGTGATTCTTCATGTTCTAGCTAGTGAAAATACATTTTCTTCATTTTTATCTGAATTGTTCATAACATTATCAATTATACAAGAAATTTATGTTGTTATTACGCAGATTGACTATCAGAACGGACATCGTACACCCGGAAGAAGTTGATTCTGTCACATCATTACATACCATTTGCTATGACTGACGTGACAGAATCAACTTCTTCTGAGTGTACAATGTTTTCTTGATCTATGCTTTAAAGCCCATGTCCAGCAAACGATCAGTTTTATCCGGAGTAGGATACATATTAAACATCTGAATTTCCACTCTGTCCAGATCATTGGGTCTTCCTGGAGTGGCAATAACAATTTCAACTTCTTCTGAAAATACTTTCAGTTGTTCTTTTCTACTTTGTTTACCATACAGACATACTCTAAAATTAAATATAGACATATGCATAAAACTCACCAAACATTTTTTAATTTGATCATGCTATTATATTTCCTTATGAGTTGTTCATACTCATGTCTTTCAAGATTGATTAACTGGTTCCTAATTTGTAAAGCTGGGGCCATGACCAAAGCCATAGGACCTCTAACCAAAGGATCTCCGACTTGAGAGAGTTTCTTGATTATCAATGTCCAAGCAAGTATAACATATGCAAGCGTTTTTCCTAATACAATTACAACCATGAGCACAACAGTATACTGAAGTATGATTCATAGAAGTCATTAGCACTGGAAATGAGAAAAAATATGATTTACATGTACCAGTTAGAGCAACAACAATCGTGTCTGCTGCTTAGAAATATTGGCCATGCTTGGTATTGAGTGGGACTTGGTTCGCTGAAACTTTGTTTTCTTCTTTGTACTAATATACATGTATATATACATGTATAGGCTAGTTATTTAAATAAACAAGTGATTTTCATACTCAATATAAGCACCACTGTGAACGTAGAGTAAACACAGCAAGTATACATGCAGCCAACATTACTCACTGTTGGCAGCACTTATTGTTTTGAAGAGCATGCCTATCTCTTTACACTGGAGAATGTTTTGGCTCGCAGCTAACTTAACGATCAGACCACTTATAGTGAAGGCTGAACTTAAAATTTTGATTTGAGCATATTGAGATACGCATCTCTTTTATTCGATGTTGCAAATCTTCGTGCCAATATTTCTTGTTGAAGCTGTAGTGTAGTATCAAATATACTGAATTAAATCAAAATACTATTGGCTAATCGATATCAATGATTTTTTATTGCGGTTTAAAATTCGAGTATTAGAATTAGAAGTAAATAGTATCTCGGGTGTCAAGGCTTTGTCTGCTTCTCAAACTTGCCTCTTCAAGTGTCTAATGGCTGGCGAAAAATTCGATGACTTGTCATTCGTTGGGGAAGCAATATCTATGCAATTCTAGTCAAAGCTATTGACAAAACTTTTTTACCTTGAGAAATAAAGTAGTAATTAATTGTTTTATATAATATTTTTCCTGAATCACCAGGACCATCTATAAAAAAAATTTCATAATCTCTTTTACATATAATTTTAAAAACACGTTTTTGATCAATATTGAAGCGAACATATAATGATTTGAACATTTTTTTACAAAAATAAAATTTTCTCAAAGTTATCTGTTTTTTTGCAAATTCGTATGATTCATATGAATTATCTTCTAGAATAAAAATTCGATTCATGTGTAAAAGAGCTTAATTTTTTCATCCATAATAAAATCTTTTGTGAAATGGGTTTTATATTGATCCCAAATATTGTCACCAGAAATATTTCCGGAAGTAAAAACCATGCAAAAAATTGTCTTTATTGATAACGCAACATAAGAGTAGTTGCTTCTTTGAAAATATCATCAATTTGAGTATCATATTCCACCGATCCCATAGCTATGGCAGTATCTTTAAATGATTCATGACAAATCCCATTATATGTTCTTAAATCTTCAAATAATGTCACTCCTTTAACCTTATTTATATCAGTTTTAAACAAAAGCGTTCATTATCTTTCGGAGAAACAATATTTAATCTTTCAACGCCAGAGTTTTTAAGGTTATTTCTCCTCTTTTTACATATTTTCAATGTATTATTAAATGAATAATTTTCTGGGATATTTACGTACTTCAATGATTTTGCAAAATCATCAATTGTATTTAATATAAACCAAGCCACAAGAGACGTTTCCCAATTTTCTAAAGAATGTTTAATTTTATTTTTTTCAAAAATTATTTTTTGTTTGTTTTCAAGATACACAGCCAAATTTACTACTTCATGATTTCGACTACACATTGGAAATATTTGCAATTGCCAAGCTATTTCTATCGTGCTTAAATATCTTGAATCAATATAAGTTTTTATTTCGTCTTAAATTTTTTCATCATGAATGTCACATTTTTGAAATTTTATAAAAGATCGGTTATTTCCCTCATGAATGTAATCATAAATATATTTTATACTTCGAATTGATGCACAATACTCGACGTTTAATATGACATTTGTATTTCATTCACAAAAATTTATTTTAAGGCACAACCATACAATTATCTATATAAATCTTATCTTACTTCATAGTTTTGTATACATAATCATCAGAAATATTGTTACTTCTCATGTATTGTAGATAACCATTTTTCTGTAATGTTGTAAGTTCTCAAAAAGGTTTGATTGAAAATGATATTTGAGTTTATAATATTTTTAAAGGAGCGATTAGCGTCATGTTGCCGTTCCAAACAAGACAATTTGTTGCATGGTTTTTACTTATAGAAATAATTTTAGGTGATGACATTTAAAATAAATATTAAAACTATTTTAATATATATAAAAGTATGTCTGAAATGTCATATGTACAATCAAGCAAAGAAAAAAAAAATTTTTAACTTATATTTTTACGTAATTACATTTTTTTCTTTTAAATAGTCCCGAGGGATTAGGAACAACTTTTTTAAATTTAAAATCAATTGATTACTCTATTTTTAAAGGCAAAAAATGTGTATCAATGTCATGGGCTGGAATCGTATCTGTATTATTTCCAAAAGAAATGATAAGTCATAGAAATTTTCGCTTGCCATTAGATTTAAATAATGTATAAAGTGCATTTTCGGACTTCAAATCAAATAAACAAAATATAATGCTATTCAAATTGTCAATAGAAAATTATTTTAAAAATTCTCATTATGTAAAAAATAGTGAATAAATAATATATGTCAAATAATGAATAAATAAGTCATTTATGTTCGTAATCCATAACGATTCTGTATATTATCACTAACAGTATAAAGTTAAGGGTCTCGATAAAAAATTTTCTTTTGTTTATCAGATATCTCAAAACGGCATACGAAGTGGCACAATGTAAAACTAATCAAATGAATTCCTGTTTAATTAATTATTTGGTTTCAATTAAGTATAATTTTATAACTTCTGTGGAGTCTTTGACAAATTAACAATACTTCTAAATTTTTCAATATCATATGATTGATATCTAGATACTAAGCGATACTTTCTTCTACCCTTATCTTGTTTCATTATATATTTTTTTATTTAGATAATCTATAAAAATGTTTAAGGGAGAAATGAAAATGGAACCAAATTATAAATGTCAATTGATAACAGAGGAGCTGAGGGAAAACTAAAGGTTGGAAGGAGGGGAGCTGAGGGAGAGGTGTGGGGTAGAATGAGAGGAAGCCAAGGGGGAGCGAGGCGGAGCTGTGGGGGGGGGAGGGGGGGAGCTGACCCAATGATAAATAGGTTAAAAACCACGTATGAATGAGCGAATAACCACGTAATTTGAGGGGGAGCTGAAGAAGAGCTCTAGGAGGGTAAAAAGGAGCGGGGGGTGGGGGCAGGCAGGTTAAGACTCATTTTTGTTCATACAACTATGTAATATAGGAAGCTACATATACTAGTGGGGCTTCGCTTTCCTGCGGTGCTCCACGCACCAAGTCCCAAAAAATATTTTCTAAAGAAAATTAATTGAAATGTTCCTTAGAAAATCGTGAAACATCTTTTACAGTTTTGTACAAATTAAATGATATTCATAATTTATCATGATCTCTAAATTTTTTTATGTTTTTTAGACAACTTTTTTTTAATAATAACCTGAATTCTTGTAAAAAAAAAACAAGAAATACTGCTATTTGGCAATTATCTATCTTTTCATCTAACTATTATAAACTGTTTTTTAAGAAATCAATATTTAACCAAATGGAAAGAATGACATCATTTTAGGATTCAAGAACATTTAATACAACCACTCATGAAACTTTTAATGTTACCGATATCGCTTTTTTAAATGCTATTTCTTACTTTTTGGTATTTTTTATAAATCGATTTGCTTAATGTTGCGATTCCAATCAAGACGATTTTTCGCATGTTTTTTATTTTTGGTAGACATTCCAGTTGATGATATTTGAAACTTATATTATAAATATTTTACAGAATATTGTATTGATTTTAAGATCAAGTAAATATCAAACAAAGATCTTTAAAGTTATATTTGCAGAAATTTTTTCTTTTTTTAATCTTAATTTTCCCTTGTTATCAAGATAAACTTTTTTTTGATAAATAATAATTTATTAAATTTTTTTGTTTAGTGTAAACAGTTTTGTCAATGACATGGGCTGTGTATTTTTTATCTATCAGAATATCCATAATTGCAATCTATACAATTAAAAATTTTTGAAATCTGAATAATTAAGGGTACATAAATTCAAACATAGGAAACTATTTTTGCAAACCATGTGGCATTGTTTGAACAAAGCAAAAAAATCTAATAAGACATGAGAAAGAATAAAGTAAGGAGAAATTATTTAATTGTGGTAAATGTAAAAAAAGTTTTAAATGATCGATACATTTGAACAGACATTTATTAAGTCATAAAGATCGACATGAAAACAGAATTTGTGAAAAATGTGGCACGGGGTTCTCTGATATTAGATGGCTTAAAACGGCATATGAAGTGCCACAATGTAAAGAAATTGAATAAATTTTTGTTCAATGAATGAAATGATTTTAATTAAAATTTTCAAAATCAAATAATTTGCAGAATTGACAGGTAATCTAAGCATATTTTATATTTTCGTTCTGTATTAAATCATACTTTCTTTAACACACTTCTCTGCATATATGCATGTATGGTTATGTGCATATAGAGCTATCTAATCGGGTGTATGTGTATAGTATAAGTTTTTGTGCTTTTATAAATACCTAAGTTAGCATATTTCTGAATTGGATGAACAGATTTTTTTCGTGTACTTAAGTGTTAAATTTTTTACTACATTACATGAAATTTCACATCACAAACTTTATTCATCATTATCATCATCATCATAATCACTGTCATTATCATCATTATCATCTTCTCCCGACGTATTATCTACTGTTGTGTCATCTCTGCATTCTTCCTCAATCGATAAACTGCTTTTTTTTTTTTTTTTTTTTTTTTTTTTTTTTTTTTTTTTTTTTTTTTTTTTTTTTTCTTTTTTTTTTTTTTTTTTTAAAGAGGCTAATTTTCTTTACTGATAGTCTTGGATTTTAACAAAGAAAGCATCTCTTCTGTCAATAGCTGTTTTGTTTTCCTGGTATTTTCCCGACAGATGATACCAATGGATCGTAATTTATCATCATGCTTTGAAAAATGTTCGCGTTCGTGGAAATCCCAACGTTAGAAAATTTAGATTTTGTTCACAACTCACACATAATTTACATTCATTGACATACGGCAAAAATATTTAATAAGATAATAATTAGATAACCTCTTATAAATCAGAGATAATTTAAGAGATGTAAATAAAAATAAAATTTCTGCATAGTTTAGTATAATTATTAACTATTTTTACTGTAAATAGGTAGATGGACTAACATGTGGAATACGCACCTATACATACGTATATTTAGTGTATGAGAGAATGTATACATGTATATGCATTCAGGAAATTAACACTTTACCTAGAATGTTTTCTTGGAAATTTCTCACGAAAAGTTTTGACATTTTTATGGTTACATTCTAGAGCCTCCTTTACAAACATGTCGATCAGCAAAAATAGATTGTCCATCACTTCATGACCATTAATTAGTATAGTATGCATGGAGGGAGGCATGTGATACCATATACAGTTACGCACGTGCATGATGGCTGTATTCAATGCATGTACCCTAAATTTTTTTATATCTGTTTCTCCTCTGCACAAAATTGCAGCTAATATAACTTTTGAACGTTGTAACGATTCTAAGTTAAATCTTGTTATTTTAATATGGACGTTTGAAAAATTTCAATGCATGATCATTTTAAGACAAATAAGATAATATGTTGACGAATGAAAATTAGGATTAGTAATAAAAATGGGTATACAAGGGAAGATCGGGATGGGTAGATGACTTATGTAGGAGAAAGGGAGCGCAGTCCTAATTTTGTATTTAAGGTAAGGACTAGTGCTGTTGAAACATTAAGAGTGGTAACTAGCAGTGAGTCTTATTATCTACTGATAAACTTTGAAATCGCAGGCAATCTTGTACGAAAAAGAAATAAAGGACCAGAAGGAGAAGATTATGATAAAATAATATTGTGGAAAGTCAGCAAAAATATGAGTATTGAAAAAGATTAGAAGAGGTAGGAAATAAATATTTGGATGAAATAAATAAACAAAGTTAGAATAAATATCAAAGAAAAATAGTATAGTACATCGAATCTAATTAATCAGGTAGCAAAGGAACTAATAATTGTGAGATTAAAAAAAGGAAAAAATTGCAAAATGGAAAACAAGATTTTAGAAATAATTTGGCCGAAAAGAAAGAATACCATTAACTATAATGAATGGTCAAAAAAAGAGACGCTGCAGAAATTTAATTAATGACTGAAAAAAAAGATTAACGCAATTATCAAAGATGAAAAAAATTGAAAAAGCTGACGAAAAACTAAGAAAAATAGCGGAAAACAAGAATTTAAATGAGTTTTGAAAAGCAATTGGAAACTTTAACAAAAAAAAGGGAGGATGGGTATAAGAAAAGAGGCATAAGAGAATAATTTTAAAAAATTGTTAGAAGACAACAATGAGTCGTGTTGTACAGGAAACGAAAAAAGGCGTATAGGAATCAACAGCAAAATCAAGAAAGATTTTTACAAGGATCTAATTATCATTGAATTACAATTAGACAATGGTAAAAGCAAAAACGGAAAAGCCGCAGGAGACGATTGAATTGTAAGAGAAAATTTCAAAAATCTGCCAATGAATTAGATAATTGAATTAACAAACATACTTAATGTGTTACAGGCAGAAACATAAATTATCGAAGGGTAGGAAACCTATTTAATTTACAAGGCAGGAGAGGAGTAGCACAACGTTAAACTGGAGGGAGAAAAATAATGGGAAAAGAAAAACGTAGAAGGAGATTTAAAAGAGAATAGTTTAGGTTGAGATATGAGATTGTAGAAAGGGTAAGAGAGAAACGTAATAAATGATAGATTGTAGGCTCTATAATGAAGAAAAAAGAGAGCATAGAGCATGTATTGCTGTGTAAGGAGGTAGGAAAAAAATAGGAAATAAAATAATAATATTAGTTATGAATATAGGAATAAAAGGTTATGGAGAGATATACAGAAGAAAGCCACTATTATAATACGAGAAAATAGGTGGATAATTTATAAAAATATGTAAGATATTTCGAAAATATAGGTAAATCGGTGACCGCAGAGAAGAGCTAAAAAGTGCAATTAAAATTTATGCGTTATGAATTTAAAAATAATGTCAATGTCAAAAATAATGTCACCATGTCCTTAAGTAATCTATAAAAATGATTGATGTTAAACTATGTTGCATTAGTTTTTTATTAGACAATATTGTCATTTTTAAATACTGTTAGTAATAATTTAAGAGGAAATCAATTTCAAGTAGTTTTGACACAAGATAGGGTAATGTAAGTAGATGTAAAAATATTCACCAGCAACAAATTAATTAATCAATAAATAAATTTGTAATTTCTTTTCTAATTTTAAGTAAGAATTTCAAAATATCATCATCTTATAAACTTGTATTCATAATTGATTCTGAGAAAGATTAAAAACGATGAACAAAAGCGCTTGACTGATTCTGTAATAATAATGATTCTATAAATATTGAATAAATATACATAGGTGTATTAATAATGAGATCAAATAGCGATGAAAGCCAATAATGAGTATTGAATTAGTAATAATAATTGAATGTATATATGAACTTATTCTATGTATTGACTACATTTGTTCGATTTCTAAGCACATTTTTGTGTTCGTTTCGGTTGTGTACGTGTGTACGCATGTATTCATTGAAGAATATATTTTTGAATTAAATATTAAAATTATAAAACATGGAGGCGGGCACACGGAGCCTGCTGGCGGAACCCCACTAATATATATACGTATAACGAATTTTGTAATCTCTGAGGAAATTATATTCTTGTAGCCTATCATCTTAGGGACAAAATAAGCCCAAAACCAGATGAATTGAATAAAAATTCGCGAAAAACACGTATTTTGGCCGTTTTTGGTATTTCTGGAACACTGTACGCCGGTCACCGTGATGAAAGTGCTGTTTATGATCGCTTTAATGTATGCATGTATGTATTTAAGTATGAAAGTATTTTTTTCTATATCTGTGTATGTAAAACTGCTAATAAAAATAATGATAAAATGAAAAATGATATGTGTGCATGTATTTATGCATGTATGTACGTACACGTTTACTTAAAGAGAAAAATATGCACGCAAGTATGTACCCGAGTATGCATGCTTGAATCTGTTTATTGTATTTATTTGTGAATGTAATTATTTGGGTTATTTATTTATGTATTTATGCATGTATTTAAAAATGTATTCTTAAATAATTTTATGTGTGTATGTTTATGTTAATCTATTTATTGATGGCTGCTCGTATGTATTTTTTTATTTATTTATAAATTTATGCATTTATATCTTAATGTATTTACTTTTTTAATTATGTTTGTAAGTATATATGTGTTTATCCGTTTGCACCTCTGTAAATATATGTATGTATTTATTGCTGTATATATTTACTAGCGTGTGTAGAGACACTAACATGCAATGAACCAAAAACTTAAGACCGATTGCACGATAATAGTATGAAATTGAAATGAAAAATCAACATAAAAATCGTTAGTAAATGTATATTATATGTACAAATGTAAAACTTTATCAAGAATTCTTTTTTATCTCTGTGCAATACGAATGATTATGATTAGAAAAAATTTATTAGAAAATAAGCAAATGATTTTATAATCATACTCACTATAAATTATAAGTAAATACAGAGCCTAATAGTAACTTTTAGTTATTCGTCAATAAAGTGTGTGAAGAAAGGTCGTCCTTAACAAATAAATTAACAAAGAAATAAAAATACATGTATAATTCTAAGTATAATATAAGTAAACTAATGCACATTTGTTGCTCTCTATTATATGCTGCGTAATGTCTATTTATTATTCATCATGTTTATTATAAAAATGGATTAAGTTAGTTGTATCTCAAAATTTAAAGGTTATCAAAAAAGTTATGCTTCTGACTCGTATATCATGTAATTTTTGCTATTTTCATATATGATACTGTCACATACATAGGGTGTGTCATGGATTTTTGCTTTTTTCCTAATTTATGTATTAAAACATAGTGGGCATCAAAAACCATCACTTATTCTGATAATATTTTTTAATTCATCATCTGATTACGATTAACAGGAAATAGTTTTTTCTCTATCTAAATAGCTACGAATTCACTGTACGTAATTGAAAAAAAAAAACGTATTACTGTTAAATATGTATTTGTTTATAATTTTTTCTCTATTTTTATAATTAAATGCATTTATAACAATTATTACGACTTTTAAAAAAAATCTAAGATGGTGAATTTATAGCTATTCTGATTAAGGAGAAAACTAGCACTTGTTCATTAAAATTGGATAATAATTATAAATTTTTCATTTACACGATATTTCAAGGAATAAATAGGAAAAAAAACTGAAAAAAATTCATGATATATCTTATATATGGGTGCATCCAGGGAGAGCAGGCTACCTCGAGCGTGCGGCGCATTTTTCGCCCGAGACGCTGTGTTTAACTCGCTTGTACGCGCTGAGAAAAAGCTAAAAAAATAATTAATCGATGCAAATCGATAGATTTCGACCTGATCTTTATGATAGTGCTATTTTTTTTTTTAAAAAACCTTTTTTCGTAGTGAAAAATGACTTAGAAGATCAAGACGGTTCTCTGAAATTTGCCAGTTTTGAAAAATATAATTTACACGAATCAAAAGAGCAACACTTGGACAACACCTCTAACAATTTTCGGAGTGAAAGAGCAAGAATGCGACTCACAAGCAAATAAAGACGTTGGCATTAGTTCAGCCTCGCTTTGAAGACAACTATATAGCTATGGTTCAAACAGTGGACTCACTGGTAACTACAAAGTTCCACACAGTGGCGCGGGCGGTAACTGCATGCGCCACACCGCTGACCCCATGCTAACGTGTATTATTGCTTGTCATTCACGCATTTCTTGCTATTCCACTCTAAAAATTGTTAGAGGTGGTGTCCAAGCGTTACTCTCTCGATTCGAGTAAATTTTATTTTTCAAAACTGTGGCGAATTTCAGAAAAACGTCTTGAATTTTTAAGTCATTTTTCACCACGAAAAAAGGTTTTTGAGCAAAAAGTCATAGCACCATCATAAAGAGCAGGTCAAAATATTTCAATATGATTTTTTTAATTATTTTTGTAGGTTTTTTCTAGCACTTACGAGCGAGTTGAACACAGTGTGCTCAGGCAAAAAATGCGCCGTACGCGCGAGGTGGCTCGCTTTCTCTGGATGTGCCCATATGCGACAGTATCATACATTCAATTTTCAATGATTGTATGATATGACACTGAGTAATATAACTTTTTTGATAAACTTTAATTTTCGGGATACAACGAGATGAACATAATGTTGTATAAGACGTTGACTGATTTTTTGTTAAGTGTCTATATAGTCTTCGGATCCATTTTTTTTAATTATAACTTTTTTTTTTAAATTTTGTTTTTGAGCATGGTAAGATATTTTTAGTCTCTTATGATATGTTTAATATTTCGAAATATATAAGTAAGCGTGCGGAAATTTGTGAACTAAAAAATTCCTGTACATATAATTGTAATAATATTAGTGGATAGAAACAATATTTGGAAAATGTAGAGATAACCGTGTATACGCGAGTTAAAGCGCTACAAAAACGAAAGGTTGGTGTTGATTTATTGTACACATCATCTCACACTTTCTTAATAGAACTACTGATACTAATAGATTTTTTTTTCTATCTACGATAAACATCTATTATATCTCTATGTCTAATCAAAAAGTGAGTGGGCGGCGCGAGGGTCTGCGGGAAAGGTAGTGTAGGGTGGCTGCGTAGGTGGTAGTGCGAAGGGGATGCATAGGCTGCATTTTGGACGGGGGGCTGCGTTGGCGGTAGCGCGTGGCTGACAGTTGGTGCTTTGTTGTGGAAGTGCTGCTTGGGTAGTAGTGGGGGGGGGGGGGGGAAGGGCTGCGTCAATGGTAGGGGGGGGGGTTCCCAGGGGGTTTGGGGGGGGGGGCAGGAAATTTTTGACCCATACAACTATATATGAACAGATAGTCTTGCAGGAAAATATTAACAAAAACCTGCATAGTTGTCGCTTCCGTTTCGGTCTGGAAACATAAAATTTCGACTTCATTTAATAGTTCATCATCGGCATTAGAAATAACAGTAACTAATAGTTAATAAACTGGCAGAATAATTAAATCAGAAGAAGCATCGCTTTTAGGCTCCAAAATCTGAATCTGGTCCTACATTTTTAATTTTTTATTATTATTTATAAATAGAAAGAACATAAACCAGTTATGCATGCTTAAAGAATCACCGCCGACGTAGTATTATACTCCGAAATAGATTTATAAGAATAGAAACTTTAAACATTATAGATAAAGCGGAGCCACTGCCGATATATCTCAATAGCACAAGTATCCTAACATTTTCTACTTTAGCTATATTTCGTTAAACATTTTATAATTACATGCATTTTTTTTGGATATGGTGCAATAAATTGATATTTTGTAATAGACAAGTATTATATGGAATTATACGTGAATTACTAAAGTACTTTTTAAATTAATTAAAGTACGTAGTCAAGCGAACAGTTGGGGACGAAGGTCTTAAGAAATAATTCGAGACGAATCAAAACTTAAAATTATTTAATGAAGCAACGTTTCGCTGGCTTGGTATGCCAGCCTCTTTAGGCTAAAAATTACAATTTTATAGTTACACACTGAATGTCAATAAAAAGCGTAACGATTAAGAAAGGAAAAAAGACGTTATACAATATAACTGAAGCCATAAGTACCTTCTTATAAAAACGTTATATCATTTGAC
>JAPYYV010008543.1:0-13421 GCA_030522625.1 Copidosoma aretas | reverse complement strand
TTTACTCTCGGCGGTGGTGGCGGTGGCTCCTCCGCGCGGGTCAGCAGCAGCTTGAGCAGCCTCGGGTGGGTCTGCGCGCGGGCGTTGTAACCCTTGGCCGCTCGTTTTCTCCGCGCGGGAGGCTGCTCCGCGGGGCGGGCCGTCGTCGGCTGGCCGCAGAGTTCCGGGTCCGCGTTGTGGCTCGTGTCGGACGTTACGCCGCTGTCCTCGTCGTCGGTCGTCTCCTCCTTCGTGCCGTTGCTGTTGTTGTTGTTCTGCACGGTCGGGATGACGGTCTCTTCTTCTTCTTCTTCTTCTCTATTGTCTTCGGTGGTGCTGGTGACGACGAACGCAGGCCGGACCCGAATGGTCTCTTGGGCCGATTCGTCGCGGCTGTTGGGTCTCTTGAGGGTGAAGGCCACGGAAGTCTCGAAAACGCTTTTCTGCTGCTGGGTACTGCCAGCACCTCCTACTCTCAGGGGTATGCTGACACTGACCGTGAAGGTGTTTGAATTCTCCCGATCCCAGCTCGAGCTCTTCTCGCCTCCATCTTCCCCGGCACTTTCGAAATTCGCTCCTCCAACATTATCTTCGGTCCCACCTCTTCCACCACGTCCCCTGGCAGTTTCCGCGGGATTCGTCCCTACGGAGTGATGGCAGGCGGAAATCTCGGAACCCGAACTCGAGTCCGAGTCGTGCCTCTTCGACGACGAGCAGCGACAATCACTGTCGTCCTCCTTTTCGCTCTCGAAGCCATCTTCCCAGGGCGTCGGGCAGTAAGATGACGACGACGACGATGACGAGCGCTTTTTCTTTTCTTCCGCGAACTCTTCTGGATTCGCTGCCGTGGTCGACGTCGTCGGCGTTAAATTAGGCATCTCTTGAAAGCCTGCGCAAAGAGTATAGAGAATATTTCCACCGAGGAGATCGCCACGGGTGGCAATCTTTATCCCCTCGTTATCATCCTTAACATTATTTGAGAGTTCGGGCGTGATTATTGCATTACGTGTACAGTGAGGAACGAAAGGGGTGTAAAGTATAATCCACTGTCTGGTCTTACGATTCGAATTAGTCGGTCGAGGGGGTACATAATAGGGATATTGAAAAACCTGCCGAGTGTCCAGCATATGATATTGACACAATCTGCGGCCGAATCTCGCCGATTCTCTTGCGCGTTACTTGCGTGATTGCTAGGTATATAACAAACAGTATACATGACATTCAAAAACAGAGTTTGGGGCGACTGTTGCGACTGGTATATGTATAGTGTTCATCATCGTGCCATTATTACACTGTTCTCATTTTCTTTTTGCAAGTTATTTTTTTGTTATTTTTCATGAGTATGTATTCAACAAATTAGTTTTAACAAATATTTCTCCCAGTAATAGTGTAGTGTTGAGAATACTGTTGTTTATTATTAACAGTTTATGAAATAATTTTGTCGTGGTAAATGATCATATTTTGTTCATGTTAAGGTTCTTTATATGCTGTATAAGTGATATATGACCGTAACTATTGTATATAAAGATTGTGCTTGTCATGGCTTGAAACTCGCAGGTACTCGAAGAATACTCGATGAATCAAAATAAAAAATTTAGATACATTTCTTGGACTGTTTAGACATTCATACTGTTTTTGACAAAAGTAAGTTACATTGTATTTTATATCGTTCGAAGTTTTAATTTTTGGATCAAAATATTTGTAGGAAAATCTCATAAGCTATTGACTTTTAACAAAAATCTCGACAAAAACCGTAGGAAAACTAGACAATTCAAGAAATGTCCTTGTATATTTTTTTACATTCGATTCTTTGAGTATGAGTACCAGCAAGATGATAAGCGCCGCGTACCTATGTACGATCCTAGTCTATAGAACAACCTTGACTGTTAAATTTGTTATAAAAAGACTGTAATACTGGATATTATTGTAATCAATTCAATGTATCCTGTGTTCAAAGGAATATACATATGCATGTATGCATTGTACAATGATCAAGCGTTACATTCACATCGAACTTTGTCCGATATTAATTCAGTTCGTTCAAAAACTCATTGAAATTACGTACATAATTAAGAACGAAAAAAACATTAATTGCATGCAGATAATTATATTTTAAACGATGGTAAATATAATTATCATCACATATTATAATTTAATTAATCCATTTTGATAAATATGCAACATTTAAAAAAAATTTTAATCCATTCCTGATTTTATTTCATATCTGTAATATTAAACGGTTCGAAGTATACATCTCTTAGGGCATTTGAAAAAAATTTAATTCAAATGATTGAAGAATCATTGATTTTTTCCTGTGAACACAGGATCCAATGACCGTATGTATAATTAAATAAATTAGTGTTGAGTAAAAAAACAAAGTTCATACCTTTTTAAATGCAAAGCTAATTTCATATCATTAATATACTTGCAAAGGACGACTATCGTACCCTTACGCCCTTACGGATATTAATGCACAGAGGCGAAAAAAAAAGCTTTATTATTTGCTCCACGGCGCGGATAACTTTCATCCGTCAACCGATGTAATTGATGTACATATTTTATTATATAGTTTCAAATGACAAAATCCAAGCACGCGGCCACTCACCGATATTTTCGGGCGCTGTCATCGCTTGGAGTATCCTAAAGGACCTTGACGGTATCGCACCTCCCATGTACTTTTTCGGTTCCGGCACCTGCTGTTCACTCGCTGGCACGTACGTGACGGGCACTTGTACTTCGTCTGCAAATGGCAATTTTGGTTTGTCAACAAACAAAAAAATAAAAACTTGTCGCCGGGATGAAAAAACTGCAGGGAAGAGAAGGAGAGAAAACACACCGGAGCAAAGCAAAACACTGCGCCGCAGAGAAATATATAAAGGTTCGAGAATAAGAGGGGAAATACAGTATATTATGCACAAGCACAAAGCTCTCGATTATTAGAACGCAAATAATATAAACTCGGACGCCGCGTCCGTTTTAAAAATAGCATATTATATAGCCAGGCTGCACACACTGTAATATATAGTCAATAGCTCGTTCTGTCAGGTGAACTCGTATTTACCAAAAGTATTCGAGTTTCGATTTTGTTTCTTCGTGGCGGGATTAACGGGCCTACTGCTGGGCGCTGCTGTTGGAATACAACAAAATTACGAGGTCAGCTCTCGGATGATGGTAGCAGCGGAGGGGCGGATGAATATTGTCAAGAAAAATATCCACTACGGTTTGAGGGGATTAATACGGAACTTTGTATATTATTGTATAGTCTGCGGGAAATCCTTGAAAAAAAATTACACGAAAAAATGCACATTTTTATCCTTTGATAGTTGAATCGTGGATTTTTGCAAAAACTAACGATACGTTCTTGATTAAAAGTCCAATCAGAACATATCTTCAAAGTGTGGAGCAGATAAAAAATGTTTTCCACTCAATTTTATCATCCATCGCATGGTATAATATAAAATGGTATGCATGATGATTGGGAGAAAAATTCGAGACAGACTATACACTGCAGTAACCCCCTTGAGAGTCCACTTTTCTTTTTTCTTTTTTTCATTCATCGACAGAAACGTACTCGTATTTGCGCTAGGAATATCTCCAGAGTCCGTCATGGTCTGCAAATAACGAAAAGCCCGTGAGGGAATCACGGCGCCGCGATATCTCGGGTCTTCCTCCTTGTGCAGGTACGTGTCTCCGTCAACTGTGTACATGTATAAATATGGAGTAACGAAACATCATTACGCTCTCCTCCGAGGCCTTATAGATTAGTTTATTCGATCCAGTACACGATCATGTATACTTGTAAAAGTTTCTTTTTTCTTTTTCCTCGGATGTATTATATTATATACCCAATAAAAAAACGCAAGCTCGAAAAAGTGCAGCGCGCCAAACAGACCTTGTTCCTTGAACTTGTTCATGAGAAGTCTGTCGTCTTCCGTGAGATTGAGCTTCCGCACCTGTTCGTCGTCTATCTGATCATTGTCCGTGTCGGTGATCTTTTGGAGGACTCGGAAGGATTTCGATTGCACCGGACCGGGCTCCGCTTGCTGGTTGCTCGTCGTCACTTGACCTCGTGGCACGTTTCTGTAATGTTAAATCACGTCGGAGCGCGTGAAAAATCGTAAGCCGTACTCGTGCTTTCATCATATACAAATAGTTTTATCTCGCAACACTCGTGGTGCAGTGGTACACTTAGGTGAGACAAGTACACTGTGACGATCAGATTTCGATGGTTATTTTTGTTTATTTTTATTTTCGGTTTCTCTCTGTTGTTAAAAACTGTGGGTTATTTCAATTACGAGCGAATGAATGGGTGTCTCTGGTAAAGATGATGTTGTTGTTACGTATGGTGTGCAGCGCGAAAATCTCGTCACACTAAAACTCTGATAATCATTTGTGCGTTTTAGTCAACCGTGAACTGTTACACGAATCAACGACCAAACGGAGATTAAACATGTCGCGCGTTGAACATGGACAATAACAGCAATAAAAACAACAACAAGCACTTATTTGCTCGGAACTATGGCAGAGGGGGAGTAAATGAGGACCACGTTTCCCATCTATACAGTGCAGACATGTATCGTGTATTTTTCAACTCAGTGTCATGTGTAATATCATTTTATACAACAAAGATCCAAACACACTCGGCTCCGTGCGTCGCCTCTGATTTTCTCAATGCATGCGTTTAACGGTGTACGGAATATCGATTTTCGTGATCGTGCGGACACGCAGTAGCTGTGTATAATTCAACGCTCTCGTCCGACCGTTCCTGCAAAACAGAGCGATAAAGACAGGCTGTAAGATTCGCAGAGCTCGTCCATGATTAATTATTATTATTGTTCGTCGTGTCTTAAGCCCGCGATCGCGCGCAAACTCGTCGTGTCAATTACTTGGGCATCGTGTGCGATACCTCCAGCTCCTCTGAGGCCCGACGAGACGAAAGTGTGCAAATCTGCGAAACATCACAACTTGCGCAAATCCCTCTACATTCCCGGACAAGTATCGCACACGCGCAGCCTCTCGCCGCTCGCGTCTGTTAAAACGCGGCGAAAAGAAAGAAAAATCGCTCGCCCGCTCACCTGCCGTTGTCCCTGTACTGGCCGTCCACCTGGATCGGTATTATGCGCGCGCCCCCCTGGATCTGCTGTTGCACGGACGGTGCCGTCGGGCAGGCGGTCTGGCCTACCGGGTTGCCCCACCGCGACTGGTGGTGCGGGGCGGTGTTGGACAGCTGGTGGTGCCCGGGCTCGTTCATGGCCGCGAACACCGACGGCCGATCCTCGATCTGTCGACGCGTTTTGATGTTGGAATAAACAGAGGGACGGAGGAGAAAACAACGACGAGGGCTTTTGTTTCGGTCGGTCGAACTTACGGGGGCTGGGGGAAACTTGAGAATTTTCTAGACTCGAGCTCTAGAACGACCGTTCGGATTTGCAAAGAAAAAACTGACGGGGCAGCTAGTTCGACGTTTGCAAAATTGATTGATGACCGATTGGACACTTCGCCGAACCCTTTCTCCGTCGACCGTCAAAACTTTGAATTCCACGTACACAGCTAAGTATACTCTCGAAATACGAACAAACTTTTCGTGCTTCGATTCGGTCAAAACTGTACGATCAGGAGTAGCTGTGAATTTCGCGTCGTTCGACTCTCAAACTAATACGTACAAACCCATTTTGGCCAGCGACTCACCCGAACGGGCACGATTCGCTCGTTATCCTGGCGCGTCGGCCTGGACGCGTTAACGACGACGATCTGCCTGGGCTGCTGTTGTTGTTGCGGCTCGGTCTGCGACGCCGGCTGGTAAAAGTTGGGCGGGCACTGCGGGCCGTCCGAGCCGGGGGAGGAGTTGCCGCTGGCCGTCCGTCTCGCCCACTGGGGCAGCTCCTCCGGGCTCTTGGTCGGCTTCTGCATCCAGGGCGTCGGGGCCTTGCTCAGGGTGACCTGGGTCGGCGAGGTCGGGGGCGACGTCGGGCTCTGGCTGCCGGGCGCCGTGCTGTTGTTGCTCACCGGCTGGATCTTCGTCTCCACTCGGACGACCGGTCTGCTCGGCGGTGCGAAGGGCTCCGGCTGCCTCTCTGTTCACGTTTCGTACACGGGAAAAAAGAAAGAGTCGATCGCCGTCTTCTCAACGCGAATCGTAATTTTTATTTACGCGCAAAACGGTTAAGCCTGAATTACGTAATTGCCGTGCATTACGTCTTCAAATCTACATCGAGTTCCTGGATCTTTATGCTCTTATCGAATTGTATAAACGTCCAATGTACATAAGTATACCTAAATAGTCGTCTATTAATCATAAAATCAACTCCAACAGACAAATATAGCGTAATATATATTTTTCAATCATCCAAGGAATAGCAGTAAAATGGTGTAAAAGTTCCAACAATCGACAGTAAAATTACTGCATTTAATTAATGAGCGATGATCAACTGAAAGTTTTCACATTGTATTTCAATTCGAACAGTTGGGTTGTTATTATTTTAAAAACAGGATCTTTTGACGCACAACTACGATTATTAATGAAAAAAGGAAGAAAGAAAAACGGAGAAATTAAATGAGAAATAGTAACCAGACGGCGAGCGCGGCAGAGCGCTGTTCCTGAGACTGGGCTGCTGTTGGGGCATGCCCTGCGGGAACACGGGAACGGCGACCTGGGGATGGTGCGAGTAGGCGCTGGGCGTCTGGGGCTGGGAACCCGGGCTTCTGGCTCCCGAGTCCTGCTGCTGCTTGGGCGGGCCCTCGATGCCCTCGTCGTTGGCGTTCTTGGCCACGCGCCGGGCCATCCGGGGACTGCGGATCTGGGAGAGGTCGAGCTTGCCGCCCATGCCCGGGGTGTAGGTGAAGGGCTTCTTGTCCTTGGTCATCATCGCGTTCTGTATGGCCGCGGGCGGCTCATACGCATCCTGCTGGGGCCCGTTGAACGCCGTTTTTCGCGGACAGTGCTGGTGCGCGGTGTCGATCGGTTATTTTCATCATTGTCACATGTCGTTTTACGCATCATCAGTATTATTATTATTATTTTGCGTGTCCGAGCAAATTTTTTGATCACTCACAAAGACTTGGGCACGATCGTGCCGTGGATTTTCAGACACTGTGAAATAGGTGTGAGGATTTTTTTTCTTCGTCACTATGTATATTCGAAAACAGTACGATTTATCTTTGATGAATGAATTTCGAAAAAATTTGTTTTTCTTCAAAACATGCTTTTTACACGGAAAATTGTACAATTTATATAGTGATGAAAACAAATTTCCTTTAGGAAAAAGCGTCACGAAGTGCAGCGTTTGAAAAACGTATTGCATTATACGTAACGTATAAAGTGTACACGAGCGTGAGAAGTTTCGTTTTTCGAAACGAGAATCAAACGTTTCGAATTACAGAATCCAAGTTGGAGAAATAAATTAAAAACACACGCCGATTGTATACATAGTCAGGATACTCTCGTTTGGTCACGCGAATCAATGACGCGCGCATATATACAGTATAGATGTATACATTGTCCAAGCGCGCGGGTCAGCCTTGCCGTAAGAGCTGCAGCCGACCTTGCGGAAGCGTCACATATCCGCGATCCGGCCAATTTTATCCGCCACCCTCTTCTTCCCGATCTCCGTTTCTCCGCGATCATATACATACGAGCGAACGAAATGAACGAAAAAAAAAAAGAAAAAACAAAAAAAAAAAAAAAAAAAAAAAAAAAAAAAAAAAAAAAAAAAAAAACCGAAACAGTCTCAAAGCCGCGACACGCGCGCGCAAGAGATCGAGAGTTGAGTTTTATTTCCATTACCTCTGACGCAGTGCTGATCCTGAGGCTTGGCAGCTGTCCAGGCCCCGGTGGTGGTGGCGGCGGCGGGGGCGGCGCTACAATACACACAACCACCGTCAGTCCCCAACGTTACGTGCGCTTGGCTCGGTATTATGTGCGATACGATGTAACAGGTACATACACACGTGCACCCGCGAGTCGCGTCGCTCGGATAATAAGAGTGTTTACCGATAACACCCAAAATGTAACGAATATCGCTGGATTCGCGAGTGACCCGAGCAGAGTTGATTGATGCGTCTTTGATTTGCTTCGTGGAGGTCGCGGTAGGGGTGCAAAAATAGACGTACTCGTCCTGAAGGCGCCTTTTGTACGAAAAATACTGATGTACTTAAAAAACGGAGAGGAAGAAAAACGAGATCCATCGGGGACAACGGAAACGCGGCCGCGCGAATGCGACCTTCGACAAAATCGAATTCGCTGGAGTCCTTCCTTGACTCTGTACTCATGGTAGGCCTTTTTTTGTTCCTCACGATCGTTTCTTATTTTGATCTGGTGTGAGGAACTTAAGTATATCCCTGATAGTACACAACGTTCAAATAATTTTGAAACACTACATTGCTGTTACAAAAAATAGTTTTTAAAATTTCGAGTAAGTCCCCTGTACCTATTGTTACTAAAAATCTCTTTCAAATTTATCTTACACGTCGATTCGCGTGTAAATGGTGTGACAATTCGGTGTTATGATCTGGATAACAAGAAGCGCATAAAATTTTTTTGCAATGATAACATACTATATTTCAAAGTTATTTAAAAAATAGTTATAATTCTCCATCATATTCTACACTCTGTAACCTCCCACAATAAATGTCGTAATCCAGATGATAGCATCCAACATTTTCCAAGTCTTCAAAACGTTTTTATAACTCTATCGCAACATTTCCTTCTGAACGTTGTAAAACTTATACGAAACAACGTTTTTCAACACTTGCAAAATGTTGCGCGCCATTATATAGACACGCAAACTGCACGTTTCGTCGAAAAAACAATTAAACACTGCACCGCGCGTCGTTGAAACTAAAAAAAATCAAGTCACCACTTCTGCGAATGAAAAGCAGGTTGAAGACCTGTTGCACAATCACGGGTCGCGCGCACGCGCTACTGGCGGTCGGATTATTTTTATTTTCTATTTTCAGTTTCGCGCGCGTTCGTTGACTTTGACTTTCAACACTCGCGAATATACCGCTGTAAGGTACTTTTTTTCGTTCGATATATATCTAGAAGCGCGCAGTGCTATGATAGCGGCGGTCTCGAAGTGGATCTCGATCTCGTGCGGGTATTTTTATTCGCAAGTGCACACGTGTGTGTGTGCGTGCGTACGCGATCTCTATGAGAGTTTGAGAAACTATACCTGCTGGAGCCTGTGGAATCCTGAAACAGAGACAAGACGTTTTTTTTATTATCGAACGCCCCTCGCGCGCTATCATTGAATATTTTTGATATTTTTAAAATTAAATTTCGTCATTCATCGCCAAATTCGTATCAAGAGAGACGCATCGTATCGACTGATCCGACTGATAATATTATCATAATCATGGAACAGTGTGCTTTTACTCAGCTCTGAATATTCTCTCCGCTCTGTTGAAGAATAAAAGCTGGTGTTAAAGGGGTTTTTTCTCGTAGATTTATAAAATTTACACTTTGTAATGTATAAAGTATAAAGTATAAGAATTCTCATTAAAAAAGAGCTGGGCTCCTTGAAATAACTTTGAAATGATTTGTGTAATCAGCAATAGTACGGCAATGGACCGATTACCGATTTACAGAGGTTTGGGAGAAATTGGTCATTTTTTATACCTATAACTTTTGGGCTCATTTAGAGGAGGTATTTTTACCATCATATTCGTCCTCGGTACATTAAATAATACTAAACTCATTTCGTAGCCGGACCATTAATCGAAAGCTAAGCCAAGCTCGATAAACTCAAACTCATTATTTTTGGAATTTTGAAACGTTGCATCTGTAAAGTATATAATGTACACTCAAGCTTCGCGCTTTGCGCATAACGTAAGATGAAACATGTCGCGCCGTGAGCGAGTATTTTTGGACCCGCTCTTTCGTCTCCGCGTCCCGCCATCGCGTGTAATATAGGCCAGGTGCAGGGGGGATAGGACCCGCAAAAATTGTCATTAGAGTACGCGTCTCCGAAATATATATGTGTACCGAAATTAAATATAGAATAGACCCGTAATAATCCCGAGTGTCGGTATATAAGTAGCTAGGGGGTATAGTGAATGGCGCCACCAATCACCTCTCGCACCCATCAGCCGGTGGTTCAGCCAACACGGTGTGTTATACATATATGTAGGACGATAGTCGCGAATGCAGGTTGTATTCACGGATGATTTTTTCCCCCTTTCGCTGCAAGGGCAAACCCCCATTGTAACCAGCTTATACAATTTCAATGATAAGTAGGGTATTCCATATCTATAATATACAGTTTCCATTGGTTGGAGAGCGCACCGCCGGCACCCTTGAAATCCGCGCCGCGTATTTTTAGACCCGCGATCGCTCTCTCCGTCGCGCTGTGTATATACATCTATACGGCGATGCACTCGTTTCGAGGTTGACGATACGAGAGCGCGAGCGTTTGACCCCCTGCAGTCTGCGCTGCACGTTTTTTCGTATGTATTGGGGGAGGGGATGGGGGGGGGGGGGCAACAAAAAACCGGAGGGCGTAAGGCGTGAGAATTTGAAGACGAAGCTTGGAAAAGGCCGGTCTCGAGCAACGTTGTGTTTCACAACGTGTAACCATCAACTTTCTTCGCACCGACGATCCGGCTTGGTCGCAGGTTTGTTTGCGCGAGTGCCAAGAGACACGCGAGCTATTAGAATCATGTTGTCAAGATTTTTAGCGACTCTCTCTTTCGCTCCCCCGTTCGAGTGCATCGGTGTATTTGCAGCGAGCTGATGCCGTCGTTTCTTTCTCGCTCCCCGATGATGATGATGATGATGATGCGTGTGCTTTTTCGTGTATCCGTCAACTTTCTTATAAATAAAGCGTGATCCAACGCTCTCTCGCATTAATCGCTTCTCCCTGACGTGGAATGTAAGCGTGTGCTACGCAGTTTGTGTGTGCTGTACCGAATTAGTCCATTAATTTTTCAAGTCGAATTGGATCATTAAATTTATCAAAAAGAATCGCGCTTTTGAAAACTGGTAGGTAAATTATCACCAGACTGCGGGGAAAAAAGTTCGATCGCAACGTGCATTAGTGTTGTCTGTGAAAAATTGGAATTTGCTTTTTTCAACAAGTCGTGTTTGTCTTGAAACGTGAAATGAAAAAGTTAGCGGCTGTAAAGCTGTTTTATCAATCAAATACAAATAATCAGAGCGCATTGGAATGACACTGAAATGAATAAACACATGTACGTTTTGTCCTGAAATGTTCAATGAGAAAATTGTGTGCTGTGAAGCCAATTTGTAAACAATTAAAACACGATTTTTGTTTCAGTATGAAAATAAAATTATCCCGCACCAAGCTTAATACTAAAAAAAATAGACCGTTTGTGTATTATATCGTCATTAAATGATCATGGCACTGTTCGCTGTGGTAAAAACATCGGGCGTTTCTGTGAGGCAATCGCGCCTAAAACTAGCCCTTCTCTCGATTTTCGACGGCGTTCAAAGGCACTCGTATAGTTAAAAAACATGCCATCACTCGAGATACCGGGTACCAAAAATCGGGGTACCGTCTGTCGCGATTTGTCATCATACGAAACGTGACTGTAAATTTCTTACTTCATTTTCCGACAGCCGGCAAAAGGAGCTGGAACCTAACAACAACACAATTAAAACTCCAAAATCAGGCGACACCGCTGCTACGGAGGGTGAAAGAAAAGAAACCACCGAACCGATTTTCCCGACGCGCACAAACACTCGGCAGCCAATTCGAGAACTCAAGTTTAGTACGGGCACCAAATCGCGAACCGCGACAGCAGCGGGGCACAACGACACGCGCATCGAGACTGAGAACGAAAAAAGGCGGAGATAGGCATCCCCCCCCGCGAGCCGGCGGCACCGGGATACACCGTATTTTCGTCGCGCCTTCTTCTTTTTTCCCTCGACCCACGCAGTCCGTACACACCTATACGTAGCAATATAAATACCACGCACACGAGCGTGCCGCGCGCACTCACCCGCTATGGTATATTCGATCCGTTTTGTGTTTTTTTTTTCGCTCCGTTCGCCGCCCACGCGCGCGATATTGTTGCGGTGAGAGTATATCATACACCCTGCACTTCCAGCCGACTGGCCCGACTCGACCCGATCGGTCGACGGATGCTGCCCGACTGAACATTACGACGTATACACTCGAGGCTGTAACGCGCGCGCGTTCTCTGTATTGGGCCTTTTACGGAGGCGGGCTTACTCACGCGAGGTCCGTGCGATGCAGGGCTCTCTCTCTCTGTGCTGGCCGTCAAGGTTTTTCCGTCGTGATGCTGGAGCCGCGAGCGAAGGTGATGACGCGCGCCTGCGGGCCGGGCCGTTGGGACGGGACTGCGGATGACGATGTGGGCTCGAGGTGGGAGATATGTTCTTACCCGAGCGAGCGGCGGAATTGTGCGGTCGGGGGTAAGTAGCGGGCACACATCAGCTGGTGTGCTAAGAGAAGAGACGAGACGGGAGAGGACGTTTTGGCAGACTGGGCGGGGGGGGGGGGGGGGGGGGGTGGGGGGGGGGGGGGGGGGGGGGGGGGGGGGGGGGGGGGGGGGGGGGGGGGGGGGGGGGGGGGGGGGGGGGGGGGTCTCGATGGCGAGAGATTTTGGACTCTGCGTGCAGGGGATTTGCCAAGAAAGTTTGGGGGAATATACGGCGTGCGAGAGGGTCCGAGGATTATTGCCAAATGCATGCGTGTGCATATACGTATATACGGGTGGGCTGAAAATAGAGGGGACGAACGCGCGCGAGAGAAAGTTATTGGCCTGCTGGTTCTCGAAAATTTGTTCAAGAGCCGTGTGTTATCGGTCCGTTGATTAGTGATAAGGATACATTTTGGTTAACGAGCTAGGAAGTGTATTATAATTGATCATTGTAAACGCGAAGGATGGAAGCGGACTTGCACTGTCTACTTTTTGGTTAACTAATAGATGTGTGTTTTTATCGTTTCTTTTAATTTCCAAACCATTCGATTCTACTTTCAAACTCAAAAAAATATTACGCTCGTAAAACCAAGTAGAAACAGACGAATCGAGGTAAGACGTGTAAGTTGTAGTAGACGAGACATCCTTTTGGTATATTAATAAATTACGCTCGTAAAACCAAGTAGAAACATACGAGTCGAGGTAAGACGTGTACCTTGTAGTAGACGAGACATGCTCTTGGTAAATCAATAAATGAGTACTGTTATCGTTTCTTATTTTAAAACCATTCCATTCTGCTTTTGAACTCAAAATAAAATTACGCTCGTAAAACCAAGTAGAAACATACGAGTCGAGGTAAGACGTGTACGTTGTAGTAGACGAGACATGCTCTTGGTAAATTAATAAATGAGTACTTTTATCATTTCTTTTTATTTTCAAATCATTCCATTCTGCTTTTAAACTCAAAAAAAGATTACTTTCATAAAACCAAGTAGAAACAGACGAGTCGAGGTAAGACGTGTAACTTGTAGTAGACGAGA
>JAPYYV010008542.1:0-22193 GCA_030522625.1 Copidosoma aretas | reverse complement strand
TATCCGTCACTGCCGATTCGCGGGCTACCATGTAACTGCACCGGCAACCAACGAACGGCCGAACTGCTCAGCGACCGCGACGGCACGAGCCGTCCCTGCAGCGAATCATGTTTTGCAAAACCAAACAGCCACAACAGCCACAACAGCAGCAGCAGCAGCAGCAGCAGCAGCAACAACAACGACAGCAACAACAACTTTGTCTCGAAAAGCGAGGGGGCGGCGTGCAACCACGCTCGGCGGAGACCCGTGCCCTGCGCTGCCAAACGGCGGACTGCCCGGCTCATCGGCTCGGGCCGCCATGTCCGCTGCCCCACCGCTCCTCGGAGTCTCTCTCCCTCTTCGCGCGTACGCGCGGCCCACCCCCTCGCCCTTCCCCCGTGGGCGGGATATTGAATCACTCCTACGCTCGGATCGTCATGCGTGTGTGCATGTAATACATATGGGTACGCGTGTACATCCGACCGGATGGCCAAACGTACTTGGAAATTCGGGGTGATGTTCGCGGCGAACGAGATGGGAGGCGAGTGGCCCGATCGGGGTTGTCGAGCTGTGGGCGATAAGGACTTGTGCGTTCGAGCCGGCTTCCGAAAATGACACGATCAAAGACGTTTATTATTCTTCCCGTGACACTTTGACCAGGCTTCGGACTGGCAGTGTGACGATTCAAAATACTGGCGTCTTTTGAAAGATGATGAACTTGTTCGTTACGAGTTAAATGCTCAAATAAACTTTGACCACGGGGTAAAACACCCCATAATATGGCCGTTCGAGCATTAACAGGGTTAAACAGGGTTAATAAATATAAACTATGGGTTGGGTATTGCACGCTTGGTAAAGACGCGAATAATTAATTATTTCAGATTATAAACTTAGTTGCGACAGTAATGAAAAGTCGTTTGTATTTTAAAGCACTTAATATTGTTCGAGAAAATTGTTGTGCAATTTAGGAATGGAGAAATCCACCCGTATCGTCGAGGTTGGATAACAAAAATGGTTGTCGGTCGCCCCTCAAATTTTAATCCGAAAAAAAAAAAGTGGGTGAATGTAGTAACAAAGCTGTTACGTTTCGGAATAAATTGTGTCGTTTCCGAAGGATTATTGGATTCGCGATTTTAATGTACCATCGGATGTTAAATTTATTGATAACGACATTACCTTTTATTATTACTTTAACACATCAAAAATCAATGCAACACGATAACGGATAAAAGTTAGCGGTGAGGAAACATTATTGCCTCTCGATACGATCGCAAACATGTTTGCGATCATTCGAAAATCATCACCTATTTTCCTCAAAGATCATTCACTATCGAACGAATAAACCCAAAGGGGCTAAAAACACGTCAAGCTTCACTCGGAAATCAAAATAATTCTACAACGCCCCCCCGTTTCCTCCACCCCTGAATAAAACCCCACACATTTCGCAGCATCTCCCCCCTCATCGCCCCGACCACCCGTCCGATTTCATTCAACGCGCAGCGCCAAAAACCCTGCCCCTTCGATCCCCCCCCCCCACCCCCTATTTTCCTCCCGCTTTCTTATCCCCGGCCAGCCCACCCTCCGCGCGCGCGCCTCCCCCTCCGCCGAAAATCTCTCGCGCGCGCGCCAGGGCGTGTCCCTCGCGCCAGCAAACCGGAGCCCTCGCTCGGCCTCTCCGCTCCGCTCGATTACCCCCCTTCCCGGCCGCGCGCGCGCCTCCCCCCGCTTCGCCTCCGCAGCCGCGAGAGCAGCCCGGGCTGAAGAGATGGAGGGACTCGCCCACGCCGGCGCTCGAGATTTATTGAAATTTTATTTTTACGGTCGCAGTCGCCCCGCGGAGGGGGGGGGGGGGGGGCGCTTCCTCGGGACCCCCGGGGGGGGGGGGACGCTTCCTCGGGACTCCCGGACGCTGCGAGCGACTTTCTTCCTCTCCCCAGCCCGGCCGCGTCGTCGGCAGCGACTTCTCTCTCCGGCGCGCTCTTAATTCAATATAACCCGCTCTCTCTCCCTCTCATCAATTTCTTTCTCCCCGCGCTCGCGACGCGTTTTTCGGACGTTTTCTCCCCTCCCGGATTCTCGAGACTGCGATCATTACGACGGGGCCCGCGTTATTGAAATACCGCGGGCTTATTATCAAAGAAAACAGTCGGCGAGCGCGCGCGTCCACGGGGTTGCTGGAACAGGTGGGGTGCGTTGTGCGGGTACGTTTGAGGTCGGTACGAGAGTAGCCGTGTGCTGGAAAGAAAAAAAGAACCCCGGCGATCGAGTTTGGATCATTTTCATCCCCGTCGCGGAACGTCCGGACCACGTCCGCGCGAACGGGGCCTCGGCCAATTCGGAGCCGATCTAAGTTGAGACTTCGGCAAGCTGCTGATTTTTGTGACAACAAAAATTACTTCCCACGCGCGTAAACCTGCACGAGCGTTTACTTTCGTTAACAACCGCGGCCGCGGCTCGAGCGCCCGGTGCGAAACCCGGCCGCGGGAGCGTCATCGATCCGCCGGTCCGCGCCCTCCATCACGGGCCCGCGTTCCTGTCCATCAATTCCGCATCCGCGCGGCGCCCGAGAACAGGCCGACCCGTCGGGCTCGAGTTACACCGCCGCTGCGGATAGCGCGCGATCAATCAACTTTGACGCGATCAGCCGGCGCGGCGCGGACCCCGACGACACGTCACTTTTGCGGGATGAAGCGGGGCCTCTCGGGCGCGCGCACGCGACGACGGTGATAATCATCCGCTGCGCTACCGTACAGCGCGCGGATCGATTGATTTCGGGCGTCGTTTGGTCGCATCCGCGCGCGGGTTCGTTGGGGGAGGGGTTCTGATTTGGGATTCGCGAGTCGGAATTCGGTGCGGTGGTGTATAATTGCGCGGGCGCGAATGTTGCGAGAGCTGGTCTTTTTCGACCATTTGCAGTGTCGAATTGGAGTATTGATCGATCGAGCGCTTCATCGAGCGGCTGACGCCGGAGAGACGCGCCAGGAATCTTTCGGCAGAGCGTTCTTTGTTTCTCGCTCGATTCGAACGTGATGAAATGTCTTTCCAAATTGGTTCTCCCGGGAAGGGGTGAATTTCAGCGAAAGTCGGAGGTACGCGGTTATTAAAGTTACTTCATGCGCCGAACCGGTGTATCCAAACCAGAAATTAGAACGACGAGACAACTAAAGCACGGTATTAGGGTGAGAAAAAAAAAAATTGACCGTACAACGCATCACAGCGTCGAAAGCGGCATGCTCCGCTGCCGGAGGTTCGGTCCCGGAGCGCAATCGATTTAAAACCAGCGGCAGACTGTACCAGCGGCCACCAGCGCCTAAATTGACAGTGTGTCGAACGCAGGCCCGATGCCTCCGGGCCGAAACTCCCACCCTCCCGCGCTCTCTCTCTCTCTCTCTCTCTCTCTCTCTGCTCTGACTGTATTTCGTCCCAGAGTTCTTTCGGGTTTTACTTGCTCGAATAAATTATGCGTCCGTACGTATAAATGTGTGCACAGCTTCCGAACTACTCTCTTGTATATGCGAGAGCGATTTATTACTTGCCAAGAATTGATTCTTTCGCTACTGCTGCTGCTGCATGCTACCACCTTAAGCGGGGGTGGAAAACAATATTTGCAAATAAATTCATCATCGGGCCTGATTTTAGTCAGTACGTGCACTTTCTTACATAATTTTCAATCATGGTTGTTATCATCGATATTATTAATTATGTATTATCATTGCGTATTGGATGACGGAGTGATTTATTTTCTCGAATGTCAGAGTGCCAACTTATTGACAGCAGTATTATTATTATTATTATTATTATTATTATTATTATTATTATTATTATTATTATTAATGCGTACTGAAAGATCGATTAATTTTTTTTTCGGTCAAATCCCCAGTCTCAACTTATCGATAATCCTAGAAGAGTTTACCATTATTGTGCACTCATATTGAATAAATAAGCAATTCGGCCACTGCAAAATAAAAAAAAATAACAAAAAAGTAATGTTCTCCCGGTTACAGCTGCTCGTCAACTGCAAATCGTGCTGTTTCTTCATCCGACATTAGTTTGCAAAATCTTCCCTCCGCGCGCTCTTTACGCGTAAAATATCACGCACACGCGCGCACGCGCATAATGAAGCATCAGCTCTCGCTCCTGCATCCCGCGGCCTGATGAGCATACGTGCGCCCCTGCACTCGCACAACACTGCACAGAGCAGCGAGAGGTCGAGGGGGGCGGGGGATTCAGCGGGTCTACCTTTGTTGAACCGTTGGCTTGATTCAATTTTCTCCAATTTGCGGCGATTCGTGTTTACAGCGCGCGCACTCGTCGAGCCCTGGAGGTAAGTACTGGTGTATGTATACACCTTATGCATCCTGAACACCTGTACACGCGGAGCCGAACAACACTCGCGAAATACCTGGCGCACGCATGCGGCGATTACGCGCGGAATTCTCGAATTATTCTCGCATGAGCTGGTCCTCGCGGTTTTGTAGTACCGCTGTTGTTGTTGTTGCTGTCGTTGGCTGCTCCGGTGCTTCTTTATTTCGTATAATGCAAGTGAGTAGCAGACTTTGGAGCCGCTTCTATTGTTTCGACAGGAATGTAAAAGTGTTCGCGGGTAATTTGGAGAACATTTTCTACGAGCCCGAATCAATTTGGTTGGTTATATTGTCCCAACGAAAGGCTGTATCTGTGGGAGGGGGGGGGGGGGGGTGATTTTTTCATCCCCGCGGAATTCAATAGACCAGTATTTTTTCATCCCCCTTCAACATGTACATACGAATGAGCCTAACATCAACGCACATGCCTACAAGTGCAGCCTCCAATATCTCCCGGCTCTCTCCGCGAGGCGACGACGCACGTGGCGCACGCGACCGTGTATATTACCTACCCTCCGCTTACACCCCTCGTTGGTACATAGGTAAGCATCGGCGTAGGTATAACGCACGAAACGCCTCGCGAGGGGCATCGGTCGAGCTTATACCTGAATATATGTTTCTCCCTTATTATTAATATTATTTTCTCCCTTTGAAGCTCGGACTATCATGGCAGACCATCATACACCTTCTACCCTTCTAGTCTACAATATACGCGAGTCAGGCAACGTGCAACGGTTGCGTACACGCGTGGGTGTGCATTCGAGCTTTCGTTCAACCAGATGGACATCCAATTGTGGGTCCATCTGCATCTGCGTGCCTATGGAAAACCAGCCCTGTATAATATACATCCCCCCCCCCCCCCCCTCCCACATATGCGAATGCAGAATTTGGTAGGTGCATGGGCGAGGAGGAGGAAGAGGACGAGGGTGGGACCCACTCGGGCGGGCGCTTCATTTGCGAGGAAAGCCCGGGCCGCGGGAGTTCCTGCCATATCTCGCATTCCTCTCGTCCGCGCTTCAACAGTATAATACATGGTATACGTGCAGGGCATGGATATACATGAAAGCGATCTTTCGATTTTCGACGTGGGTGTGCGCGCGTACGTACGATTTTTGTCGTCGATTTTTTATTTTATTTCTTCATTTTTTTTACATTCATATACGTATAAGTGGGTTGAGAGTACAGGTAATGGAGCGTACAACGAGATGGAGAGCTGTTCGCATTGCGAGTGTGTAGCGGGCGGGATATGGGACCATTCGTATTGGATTCTGGATTCGATGGAGTTGATGTTTTTATTTTTTCTCAATCCATCGATGGACCAATATCTTCCGATACTCTTTTATCGGCAATCATCCGTAGTGACGGATCGTTCAAGCAGATACTTCGGACAAGAGCCGCTTACCCATCCTTTAAACAAAGAGGAGAATGAAAAACGACACATTTCCACAACGCGGTTTGTATACACAGATCCTGCTCTGTTATATATTATATAGTGCACATCGGGTACAAGCGTGCATGCTCGCGGACGCTTTTTTGCTTTCGTTATCCCGCAACCTGCCAGCCGGTAATATCGACCGTGGCAACAGCAAACGACTACCGCTCGCGAGTAATTGTTCGAGCAAACTTTGCTCTCCTTCCCCTCGCCGCCTCCCTTTTCCTCCTCATTTTTTCGGTCGTAGGTTTTCAAGCTACCGGCCGCTCGTATGTATATATATATATATATGCGCAGCGTGCGCAGACTTACTTCCCGTCGCTCGCTCTCCAAGTTTAATTAGTTTTTAGAAGGCGAACGGCTGTACCGAAGATTTGCTCGGAGGAAAAATGAAACGAGCAAGAAAAGGAGAAGAAGGAGGAAAGCAGTAGCGCTTACAAGTATACTCAGGGCAGCATAATCCTCGAAATGCAAGTGATTTAAGCAACGTTTTCAGGAACAAAACTCGAGCTTACTCCAAAAGCTCAATCCGAAGCAGTCCCAATACACGAGCAGTTGCTAAATTTATTTCGGACACTAGTGTATGGATATTCGTCTCGGATAAAGTAGCGTGTATATGAGACATTTCACGAAAAACGGGATGTTTTGGTGAGTGAAATAGGATTTTCAAAGTTTAGTGTTTAGAATTTTTTTCACTATTTTTTCTATATTATCTATAGGTCAAACTAACTGGAAATTTTTGGGCCGAGCTCTAATGTCGTTTTTTCAAAAACACATGTTAATTTACACAAGATTTTTAAAAAGCATGATATTACGGTAATGGTACTTTTTGGCAATTCTGAAGTCCCAATTCGGAATTTTTCAACGAAACTTAGTTTGGTACATAATCACACCGAAATCCGGTCACCTGATTGATTATTTAAAATATTTCTGAGATCAGGGGTATTACGGCAATTACCGCTTATTTTAGTCAGTAGAACTCTCTATTTGCACAATGACACTGTGACTAGCCGCATTCAAAATTCTAGTTGAAAAAAATTGGTCGATACTTATAGTTCGGTCTACTATATTATGGAAAATGGTAAAATCCAAATGTCAAAGAATTCGACCACTTGGCCTTTTTAAATCATTTGTCTCGCGCAATTCAGTGTCAAAACTAGGATTCACCATTATAACGCCTTGTAGAATTTCCAAATTTGTTCTTTTTATCGTCCTAAACTACTAAAAAGGATGCTAAATGAATCAGATGTTTGGCAAATTCAGCTTCAAAAATTGAAAAGTTAACACATATAAGCAGCTGAAAATGAAAATTTCAAATGCTTCGCATTACGGTAATGACAATTTGGCTTGTTTTCCCATCTTACGGCCACGGCAAATATTTTTTCGACTTTATTTCAAAAAGGCTGTCTACAGTAAATTAGTTTACATTATCTATAAAAGTTTCGACTCGAAATAATAAAATGCGTTGTTTATAAACATAGCATTCATGCAATATGGCAGTTTTTGTGAAATGACCCACGTACGTAATTAAAAACTATTCTGTTTAAGTTTGGAGTGTTGACAATGATGTTACATCGGTTTTCAATTATTCGTCAATGTTTACTAATTTATTTATGTTTTTATTATATGATAAAAATAGCTAAATATGAAGAAAAACACTATTTAAGTTTCAAGTATAAGATAAATCTACTCACCAAACATAATCTCCTTATTTCTTACTCTGTTGTTCACCGCTTACTGCTCTGTATGAAATACGTGTTTACTCGACGAATGACTAGATCACACTGTGAGCTTAGTCAGCTGAGTGAGTCAGTGACCTAGCTGAGCTGCGCGCTCTATACTGCGCAATCATCTGCGCAGATCACCAGATAATTCATTCACAGTACGATCTAGTCATTCGTCGAGTGAACACGTATTAAACTAAGCAGTAAGCGATCAACAACAGGGTAAGAAATAAGGAGATTATATTGCGTGAGTAGTTTTATCTTACGCTTGAAATATAAATAGATTAGTTTTTATAACGTATACGTAAACAATGTAATTAATTAATAAGTAATACAAGTAACACAATAATAATGTATACATAGTAAATTTAATAATTTAACTACACAATATATGCATCATTGATTTCACGAAAAACGGAATATTTTAGTGTGTGAAATAGGATATCCAAAATTTAGTGTTTATTATTCATTTGTTATTTTTTCTATGTTACGTGAGGTCCAAACTAGCTGGAAACTTTTTGGCTTGGCTCTATTGTCATTTTTAGAAAACATATGTTAATTTAAATGGGATTTTTTAAAGACTTCAAAAAAGCATGAGATAATGGTTACTTTTTTGGCAATTCTGAACCCCCGAATAAGAATTTTTAAACAAAATTTCGTTTGGTACATACGCATACCAAAGTCCGCCGTATACTACAGTCACCTCATTGATAATTTAAAGTACCTTTAAGATTAGGGGCATAACGGTAACAATCGCTTATTTTAGTCAGCAGAACTCTCTATTTGCACAATGACACTACGACTAGCTATATTCAAAATTCTAGTTGGAAAAAAATTGGTCGATATGCTTGTTTGATCTACTACTTATACAAAATGACTAAATGCAATTGTCAAAGAATGTACCACAGCTTAAAAAATTTAAAAAGTCAACACGTAGGCAGTATAAGCCGCTGAAAATGAAATTTTTAAATGCTTCGCGTTAGGCTAACAACATTTTGTCCTTTTTTTTCCATCTTACAGCCACGCAAAATATTTGTTCGACTTGATTTTAAAAGAGAGCTATGTAGAGAAAATTAGTTTACACAGTTTTGAAAAAGGTCTTGACTCAACACAATTAAATGCGTTGTTTATAAACACATGTGCTGCAGGCTTCATGAAATATCGCAGTTTTTGTGAAATGACCCATATACAAGCAACTTGCCTCGAGCAGCCAGACAAATTTCGCCCCGAAAGTTTTTCAATTTTCCCGTCTTACCGGCAGCACTCCCTCGACTGCAGTATTCGCGCTTACACCTTCGTTCGATCCTTTTTGTGCGTTTACTGCTTCTCCTCCGTCTTTTATTGCGCATTCCGACTGGCAAATATCCTCAAAACGATTTTATCGAGCGTAAAAATCGAACGGCAATACCCGTCCCCTACATATACAATTCCACGTGAAATTTCGATGGTATACGCACGTATAAGTGTAAAAAGGGTGGATGTACCGACCGAAGATCTCTCCCAGGGATTCTCCAGTCCATCCATTGTATATAGCCGGTGCCCATCCTCCCTCCGTTTCCTGCTGTCCAGTGCATATCGCTTTTCTCTCTTTTTTACCTCCGATGCTTTTTCACTGATGCATCCTTCCCTCTGCGGACGCTACCGCTCTCTTGGCTCTTTCGCTCATTCCTAATGGAAATTGATTACCGCGGAGAGGGCGATACCTAAATAATCTCGGGACTTGGTCTCTCTCTCTCTCTCTCTCTCTCTCTCTCTTCTTCTGCCTCCCCGCTCTGAACCTGACAGAAAGAGATTTTTCACTTTCTATACAAGAAAGATAAGGCCTCGGATTTGTAAGTTTTTCCGTCATTCTTATAATATTGAAATCGTTCGAATTTTTTTCCTTCGTCATCTCAATTTTCATTCGAGAATCAATCGCACAGGATAATTATTCGAACGTCGATAACTTAATGTCCAAGCACATTCACCGTTTGGCACGTCCTTAATCATGGTATGATCGTCTACGACGGTAAATCTTGATGGTCCGAGTAGACAATATGTACTCTCCGCAGAAAACCAAAGCCACCCCTTCGCTCCAGTTTTCGCATGCACGCGCATACTTGGTGGCCCCTCGATCCTAAATAACGAGCTTGTCCCACGATCCCGACCCCACGGTGACGAAGAGAAAAAAAAATGTAAGGCCCCTCCCGCCTCGACGAGCATATAAAACACGGCGATGCAAGTGCCGTCCGGAAAATGCGAAACAAGCGGCCGGTACGTGCAGGAAGCCCGCGACTGTACGTACACTTTGGGGATAATCGGAGCGGCCGCGAAAAAGGATCGGCCCGAAGGGCTCGCGACGTTGAGTATATATACGGAGCGTCTCTCCTCGAAACTTGTCAAAAGTGGATTTGTCGAGTTGGCGAGGATAGACCGCGGTCGCGGCGTCTCACCCTTATATACTTGGGGGTGGAGGGATAAACTTGACGATTTACCGATGCGACGCGCCGAGTTTCTCAGACAAGTCGCGGAAGAGCCGCGAGATTTATCGCCCGAGCGCGGTAAGTTCGTTATCGATACGAGGCTGGGAATATAAAGACCAGGGGTTGATTATGTGGTCCGACGTATCGTGGTTTTCCCGAAATTTCGGTGTAAACAAATTGGATTTCCCTTCGTCATCTTCGTGCACGTTGGAAATGGGGTTCGTGGTTGAGTTGATGCATTTTCAAGGATCTTTAATGACGTCATGCCATACTCTTTTTGTTCATCATCCCTTTGGTTACATACGAATAACAGCCGTCGGATCTTTGACGACTCTCTCGTCTTGTAATTTTGAGGCTCTGCACCTTATACTTTGAAACTAATTCCATTCGATTAGAGAATATATAAAGTTAAGTACACGACAGACACTAAAAACGGTATTGGTGGATACATTGGCGTGATTCAAATTGAGATACTTAAATTATGTATGTGCGTACACTAGGTACACACGTACTACAACCCACAAGGCCTTGCTTCACGGGTCAGCCACCCCTGCACCATTGGATTAGCAGTCGAGCAACTGCCCCACCTCTAGATACACGTCGGCTCTCTTCCCCAGCCTAAAGAGGGAAAAATGTAATATAAAAGGCTTATCGGCTAAGCTGTTAATATGTTGTGCGTATACCCTATGGTAGAACTGTATACGCGAGCGAGTCTCTTTTTCGCCACTGGTTAATGCCGCCCGTACACCCCATCTCGAAACCGTGCGTATATAAATATATATATATATATATATATATATATATATATGTGTGTGTGTGTGTGTCGTCGCAGGAGCCCCGCCACGGACATATGTCTCCCCCGACCCCTCTTTATTTTCCTCTTACCCCTCGTATAATATCTTATATACGGTTTAGGCGCGTAAAACACGACGGTCCTACGGGAAAGAATACATCGTATACCAGAGGCCTGTGCATGTATACATTTCATTGTACCTATATATACGTTTTTTTACTCGTTTTCGCCTTCCCTATTTGAATTTCGGATATATACGTCGAGTTTGCCCTGGCTTTTGGGGTTCGTCTGGTTTGGCGATCCAATTAAAATAGCGTGATCTTTTCACGCTGATCCGTGTCATATCCAATCGGTACTTATTTTATCGAAGGTCTTTGTACGATAATTTTTAATAAAATAAAATAAAAGTGCATGTGGAAGGAGTCGATCCAAACGAGTCATCGTGATCGTAAAATAGTTAATTGTGTTACGGCCAAGTATGATGGATTAACTTGAAAGAATCACACTCACAAGTCCATCGCCAATCAATTCATCGATATCGTCATCATAATTTACACAGACAATCAAATTCATAGCCCCGCGTAAAAGAGCAACCCCCGATCCACACGCCGCAATGAGAATCTCCCCGTCAGGTCGTCGTCGCCCGAGCGACCGAATGCTATGCCTGGCAGTTGAAAAACGAGGCTCATCACATACGGCAGGGCCGGCATCTATATTTATTTACATGTCGGTACCTATAACGTCAAGCTTACTTTGCTCGAGGTCCTGCAAGGCAATAGGGGACACACGTGCCGGCACGTGGCGCTAAAACTAATTGAGACCTGGAATTCACTTGGTCGGTGCTGGACTGTCAGGAACGATGTTGCGCCTCTGTTTTCTGGGGGACGAGTCACATGCTCCTCACGGAGAGAGGTGTCCTCGGCATTCGATAGACGAGACGAGACGAGACTATATGTTTGTTGATTTCGGTGAATGGGAGATTTTTTCTCGTACGTGACTGTGTTATCGATGATGGTTCGGTTGATTGTTTGTTTGATCGATTGATTGATTACAATTATACGAAAAGGTTTCTACAGTACTAAACTAATTGTAGTTGCGAATTGTAAAACTAGCAAGTGATGTCCAAGGATGCGGTACTGGTAAAGGATATAAGTCTGATGCGTGAAAACTTTTGATGAATAATTAAAAAAGTTTTTTTATACCATCAATAGGCTATTTTAATCGTTTCTCAAGTCATACGGGCTTGCGACTTGGGGAATTTCACCGAGACCTAGAAGTTCTTAGCCCCATCTTAATTTCTCAGTAGATACAACGACCATCAATTCACTTATATTTTCATTCAACCAATTTTTCAGTACAATACCTTTACAGCTGTTGGAACACAAACATGAACGAACATAGAAATAAATGATTAGATGACTGACATTACGAGCTGTACCACAACCATGACGCACGAAAAACAAGATAGCGAAGGACAACCACGAACAGACCGTGGACGAAGAAGAGATCGAGAGAAAGTGAAACAACGGAAGGAAAAGAAAAGATGTAGCTCAGCCAGCCAATACACACACTCCAACAAGCCAGAGAAAGCTGTACCAAAAGAGAGAGAGAGAGAGAGAGAGACGTAGGGAAGCAGCTTGTAATGTCAGCGTGGAAATCAAGAATAATGCCAACACGAAACTGCACTACCCCGCGCGCAAAGTCCCGACTCTCTCGCCTCCCCCATCCACTGGCACTGCTGGTGCGCAGCAGTAGCAGCTACCTCTACTACCCCTGCAGGTTGGTGGATATGGAGAGAGAGATAGAGAGATAGAGAAGGAGATACACCAACTCCCCGGCAACCGACGGCGAGCGTGTCCTTTTCCGCACGTGCACGTACGCGGTGCTGTACACCAGCTGCAATCCATACGCACACCTTTGCACATTATATACGTGTGGCCTTTGTTTCCCCGCACGCATAGGTGCAAACGTACAGCAGAGTAAACCCAGCCCATCCTCCTCCTCCTCGGGGAATATACCTCCTCCTGCCCGACGCACTTCATCCGTGGCTATATACCTCTCCCTCACTCTTCAGCTCCGTTGCGCATTGTTTGCTTTGGCAAAGACTGCAAAGAGCGAGCGAGCGAGAGAGAGAGAGAGAGAGCTTGCGAATGGAGGGCGGAGCAGGAGAGGCACTAATGGAGAAATTTGGATTTCCGAATTGCGGAGCTTGCACGCGAGTTTTGGGAATCCCGGAATTCGGTATGTGCTGCTGATGTGCGTGCGCGCGGGTTTGCGGACTCGTATTGTTTTGGATTCGAGGGGGATGATTAATTCTTGGCAAACGGAATGTTGGCTCTACAGTTGCAGGGTGTATGGTTGGGAGTTGAATAACGGATTGCAAATTTTAGACTTTGTTGAATATATAGCAGCGTTTATTACAATTTGGTCAAATATAATGTTGTGTCAAATAAAACATTGAAAATCATCCGATAGTTCTACAAAGGCAGCGATTTCAATACCGACTTTATTATCGGAACAATGAAAGTTCACACGTGAGTTGAAGAGATAGAGAGAGTGTGTGTTTACGGCAAGATTGCGGTGATGAATTGCCCGGTGATGCTGTTCATTAATGGTAATTTTATTAAGGAACACTCCACGAGTTTACCCGGGGAATCTTGCGAAGCTCATCGTTTCCTCGCGCGCGTTTGATGTTCACCTGCATAACGATGGTACATTCATCCACATACCGTACGTTGAACATTATTTTATTTACTGGGTTCTACTATCGACTAACTGATCGCTTTATGCAAATTTAACTTTGTTCGTATTTTTTTCAAGCAATTAGTAAACTTCAGCGGGCGTCTCTTTGAAAAAAAAAAATAATAATAATAATAAATAAAGCTACCGAGCTTGCGCAAATCACCCGAAGCCCATACATACTTTAGTCAAGTAATCTCGATAAATCAAAGTTTCGAGGAGAGAGGGCAAAAAAGGAAGAAAAGATGGAGGACGAGAAGAAGAACAGGGGGAAAAAAAAAGCCCGCGTTATAGGGGGATCAGTTCGAAGAGCGCGATGATCGCGGGGTGCGGGAGGAAGAGAAGAGAGAGAGAGAGAGAGAGAGAGAGGAAGGAGCCTTTAAATATCGCGGCCATGATATCGGTCGAGGAAGAAAGTGGACTGAGGGAGAGGGAGGGAGGGAAGCTCTCCGAATCCCGGGAGCGCGAAAATGCGACCATTCGTATGATCGGGCCGTTCGCAGAAGCTTCCCCCTTGGGGGAGATTCAGCCGCCTCCTCCTGCGAAACGTCTTTTAATATACACTATATCTTCAATGAGCCGGGGGTTCCTTCCTTCGCTTTCCTCCCCCTGACTTTTCTCTGCGAGGGTATCTGTGTGCGTATATTCTTCATCCGGTTCTTGTGTGGGTGCGGGTGTAGGGGAACCTGGAAACAGTATGGGTGCGCTGTCGGCGACACCAGGTGAGAAAGCAGACATACTACTCGGTCGTATCGTTCCTGTTTGGAATTTATTTGATTTATAAAGTGTGTTTCGGGCTTATGAATATTTTTTTTTTTTTTTTTTTTCTGTGGTTTGCACTTTACAGAAATTTCGTAGAAATCGAACGGCCTGTTGATTTGCAACTTAAATATTTTTGTTGTATTTGGAGTGTACTCGTTTGAAAGATTCAATGGAATATGAAAAACATATGACTGATTGAATCAAAAATTCTGTTGAAATGAGACAGTGTCTTCATTCTTTTATATTCAAAGTCTTATCACTTACCAGTAGAATCATTTCACTAGTAATGTACACGTACCTGGGAACATGCAAATGAATATTTATAAAAGTTAAGATATTAGTGAAGCTAATAAAACGTCGAATAACGTCATTAATAGAGCCTTGTATTAGTTTGTGGCTAAGACTCTACGCGTTACGCGTCACAAAATAAATCTGGTCTGCTTATATTGCAGCAGATTGAATTAATCCTGGTAAATGAATTGGTAGTTAAGACGTTTAGTTGAGAGAGTCTGGTTTTCTATCCTTCCTCTCATCCTCTTCCTCCTCCACTTCCTTTTGTGTCGTCGCTCTTATTCCACTCCTCTTTCTCATCCCTTTCTCTGTCTAGCATATATTATTACTATCTTTTTGTTTCTCGATTACAGATCATACGTTTTTGATTGACTTGCATGTACTTACTTTTTATTTTGCATTATTTTCATTCTTAAAAAGTTTAAATATCAGCTATTAATCATACTAATACCATGTATAGTTGTATTTTCTTTCAATATAATTTTATTGATGATATCATCGGATACATAACTAACAAGGTAGTATAGTTATTATCCGTCAATTTTCATATTATAGACCATTATAAAAAATAGTTCATCAATCATCCCATTACTCAAATGACAATCAAATAAAAAATTAAGATTTACTTTCTTCAAAGCAAAAATTTAAATTTAGAAAGCTCCTTATACGCGAGAATTCAGGTTATTGGGTTTAAATTCAAGAATTTAGATAGTACCATCAGAGTTTTACCTGTTTAAGGGTTAGTTTATTTGAGCTTATTTATGCAGTAATAAACAAAAGGAAGGAACAAGTATTCAGTTTTATGATTAATTTATGTATTGGCTAAAATTCTTTTACATTTTTACCATAGTCTTCGTTATATACTACGTTCATATTTTGCTGTATTATTTAGAGTAACTATTTGTGCGCTGTATCAAACCTTATTTTTGAATTTAATGATTTTTATTGACTTTTTTTTATAGTTACATAGCCATTTCTAGCGAGAAATAAATTTTGATACATAAGTATTCACATCTTAAAAATCTTAAATTAATTACATCTTTTTACTGTCAACACAAATATACATTTAAAACTCAATTTATTATTGTGTTTATTATGCAATAGATTCAATACGCATATCCATACTGTCTATAAATTTCGCTGGTATACAAATTACTTTAGTATCATTTTCTAATTATAGATTGATTTCAGAGTGTGGTCCAGACCTGACTATCTTAGATAATTCTTTCATCTTTAATTCTCTTTCTTCAAATATGTGTTCAATAACGTTTTGTGTTTGATTACATTCACATAAATCGCTAGGTACTATTTTAAATCTAAAGAGATGACAATTGAGGGAAGTGCATCCACTTCTAATTCTGTTTATAGAAACTACAGATTTTATAGATAATTTTAACTTATTATGCGATAATTTTTTCTTTGGTTTATGGAAAATGTGCAATACATTGTACCACTAGTCTTAAACAATTTTGATAATCTGAATTCATTTTCCTTTTTGATGTACATACGATGTTTATTAATAATGTCAGTGAATGGTATCGCCTCATTCAAGAGAATTTCTTTTTCAGCGGCTTCTTTAGCCAAAAGATCATCAGACTTGTTTCCAAGTATGCCTATAGGTGAGCGGGTATCAAAATAAGTTCTATATATTTCCCTAGATCTGGAATATATAAGACAAGTACTAGGTTTTAATTCAGTAATAAGAGGAGATTCGTATTTTAAGCCCCCGATGCTGCAGAGTGCAGACAGGGCGTTTAGAGAATCTAAGAATATTTTGAAACAAGTATAATTTGGAGAAGTTAATAATTTCCAGCAAAACAAAACTTTAATTATTAAGGTTGAAAGGGCATCTATTAATGATTTCCAAACTTATAAATTACTGTGAAACAATTATCTTTGTAAGATAAAAGTACACCGATTGATGATAGTATAGGGAACTTTTATTTCATAATTTTTAGAATCAGTTATCCTACACTGAGAGACCAATTTGTTCACAGTAAACATGATATGTTAACTATTAGTATATTACGTTAATAAATTCTGTGTGTATATTAATAGTTAACATATTATGTTTATTGTAACAAATTGGTCTCTCAGTGTGACTTAAAAGATTGAACCTCACGTGACTGAAGCCTTTTTATTCGTCCTGTGATTGGTTGAGACTGATCAAGAGCGGACAAATTTTCCTACCTTAAAAGATTGAACCTCGTGTGACTGAAGCCTTTTTATTCGTCCTGTGATTGGTTGAGACTGATCAAGAGCGGGCAAATTTGAAAATGAGATTTTAAAAAATAATTAAAAATCAATTTAAATTTGTTGGTTTAATAAGAATTGAAAGTGTATTTTATAAAATAGCTAATTATTCAATTTTTCTTTAAAAATCATAGAAATAAATGTATTTGATTAAATATTGGGGGTTGGCGCGCGAAGCGCGCAAGGGGCAGAGCCCCTTAGTAACATAACAATTCAAATATTATGACTTTGAAAACTCCAAAACCTCTACCTTATTCTTCAAATCTAAAACTCACAAAATATAAAAAAAGTTTTTATACGACTTAAATTCAAAAGAAATTGAATTTATTTTTAAGATTGGTGAAGAATACATTGTAAACCAGTTGGAATGCTTGAATAATATGTTACAAGATTTGAATTGCATGTTCGAAATTTTTTTTCATTATCAGTTTAAGTGGAAAATTAAAAAAAATAACTATATTATTCTATAAAACATTTCACTCACTTTAGGATTCCGGAAATTAATATTTGGCCAAACTCTTTTTATATGCATGCCTATAAACATATTTCTTTTATTAAAGATGTGAAAGATGAATAATTTTAATTGAAAGATGAATCATTTCAATGATCACGCAAGTGAAAGATGAATAATTTCAATTATCAGACAATCAATCATCAGCACTTAAAACTAAAGTTGTCATATGGAGCTGCTTAAAATTAAGTATCAAACAGTAGAGTGCCTGGCGTTATAACTTGTATCATTTTAAGTAACATTAAATTCGAATTATGTAAACAACAATACTGCGTCAATGTCTTCGTGAAAACATATCTGCCTTTAGCAAACTACGTACAATATACATCTTTAACTGGCACATCTATATATAAAGTCCTTTCTCAAAACTTGTTTTACATAACTTTGATAATTATTTTTTATTTACAAACAAACTAAAGTAAGAAAATATGCTTTTAGCATGTATACTGCTAAAAAAAAGATATAAAACAAACATTAAAGATTCACACTCTTCTTAAATACATCTAATAAATAAATAAATGCAAACTTTTGGACATGAGATTTTGCAGTTAAGAAATCCTCCATCAAGAGATCATAGCTAAAAGGCACTTTTTGTAATGACCAGAGCAATCACCCTGAAATGTAGAAATCAAAAGTTATTTTAATCAAATATTGTAACGCTCATTTTTCTATTTTATGATAAAATTATACTTACAGTGATGAATTCCTCCAAAGATTTACCGTACTGCTGCAAAAAAGATCGCTTTATATCTCCCATGTCTACTTCAGACCGCGTTTCGACTATTCTTATAAGACTTCGATCATCAGTACCAAGACCTTTCATGCTCTTATAAAGCCGTTCAGCAAAAAATCCAGCTCTATTCTTCACACATTGAACTGAATTAAAAATATGTGTAAATAGACTATTTGAATATATTTTACTAGTCTTAAGATAATGGCCTTAAAAAAGTTCACTTACCAATAGCCAATAAGCCCTTTTCAATATCTCCAGAAAATTCTTTCTCAATTGCTTTCTCGATGCCATGACCAGTTATGTTCTGGTATTCGTTAAAAATTAACTGTAATTGGGGTATATTTTTTTGGACAAGGATGGCGTTGAATACTGATTCGTCGGTACCAATACGAAGTTCGCCTTTGAAAGAAATGAACCATTAATAAAAAATAAGAAAATAATAATTTATTGATTTTTTGAAATTTTTTAAAACTTACCAGCTCTCAGAAGGTTTTTGGCATCTTGAACAGCCATAACTGGATCAGTTTGAAAAGATTCGTCTCTTCTTCCGCAGCATAAAGAGATCATCAAACGCTTAAAGCTTCCAGAGGTATCACCTATTAAATCATCCTCTAAAGAGATCCTGTGATCTGAAAATTTTTTTTTATTAAGATTTCTAAATCTCATACACGAAGAGTAAAATTAATAAAAGAACTCACAAGCTCTATAAGCTTCTTTGATCACATTAATTTCATGATTAGACATGGTACATAGTACTTCAATCAAAACATTTTCGTTAGTACCAAGCCCACTCATGGCGTCATGCAACTCCTTTGCGTAATACTGTGGTAATGGTGTCATCATAGCAACCAACAGTTTTTCAAAGTTACCAGATGTTTCTGATTTCAAGTCTTCCAACAGATCCTACAAAATATCAGTGTATATTATTTGATGCTTAAATGATTTACAGTATAATAAAATACATAATTTATATACCTTGCCATACAACGTTTTGAATTCTTTTGCAATGTCTAACCGCTGTAAATTGGAGCGGTTGGTTAATACTTGTATGATAGATTTCTCATCGGTCCCCCAGCCTTTCATTGCTTTGCGCAAAATCTCAGCATCTTTTCTTGGTTCAAAAGGCTGAGCAGGAACTACAGTTGGGGCAAGCTGTAACAGAAAATCATAATCATTTCGAGGCACCAACGTACTTGTACGACTCAAACCAAATTAAAATAATGGTATATGAAGAAATTATTGGATTGCTGTATGCTGATATGGTACACAAAGTTTTCTGTGAAGTAGTTATTTGAACTTACTGTTCGATTAATTTTATACAAAAACTAAAAACTGAATCATCATAATAGTAGTTTTCGTCATTGATGTGCATCTCCCTGGCTGGATGCGCATTGGTGGCTAATTCTATTTTTCCTACCGAGGATACAGCAAGCACTGAAAAACGCACAAGGTAGGACAAAGTATTTTTCCTACTTCGGGCGTTTTTGAGAGGACGGTGGGTCCTCAGTAGGAAAAATAGCGTTCGCCACTCATGTGCGTCCGACCAGCGAGAGATGCACAATTGTGACGAAAACAACTATATTTTTTAGTTCTTCATATTGTACAGAAAACACTTCAATTGGAACATTCAAAATTTCTGGATATGTGTTTCATTATTTTTACATTTGATTTTTTTCTGATTTTTACTCACTAGAAAATATTTTTTCCATAACAGTATAGTCTCACCTTAGGCTGAGTTTGAGAAATTATTTTAGGGGCCTGGATGGGTCCTCCATAGCAAAATTTTCCACTATTACCCTGGCCCCCAGAATAGGCTCCACCCTGGTAAGGAAAGCCACTACCATACATGGATTGTTGGGATGGATATGTTTGATGTTGAGGTGGCTGGGAAGGATACGGATGATGTTGATTTGGTTGTGATGACGGGTATGGTTGATGTGCTTGAGGAGATGGGTATGGTTGAGGTGGATGCAATAATGGGTATGATTGATATGCTGGAGGAGATTGAAAAGCTTGTGGCAAAAAGCTAGGCTGTGACGGTGGAAATCCTTGACCGGAATGTGCATGGGGAATAGAAGGTTGAGGCATGAAAGGTTGAGATGCACTAGGGAATGGAGTTGGATGTGATGGACAAGCATTTGGGTATGGTGCGGGTGTCTGAGTCATCTGTCTGAAGGATATCGGAGCTTGAAAGGGCGGAGCACTTGGGGGAGCTGTGGGTGTTCCTGGGGGAAGTCCGAAAGATATTGGTGCCTTTGGCCTTTGAAATGGCGGGCCCTTAATTGTTAGGATAGTGGAAATATGTACAAAGATTACAATGCAGGCTAATTTTTATCTCTAATAATTAGATAGGCTGCTCTTTAAATCTGATTAGTAAATTTTCACTTATCCAGCAGCATAACTCATGCCACTATGTTATTAGTGAAATCAAAAAATTTACTTTGACGACTAATACAATACAAAAGTAGTATCTACGTATCCCAACAGAAATTTTTTTTTGCATGGAATAGTTTTACGAACTTTACAATTGATCGATACAAAATTGAAAGTATTCAGACTGAAATCTCCCAAATAATAGTACATGCTGGAATTTGTTTTATTATCGTGAAAGCATCAAACGTTTTAAAAACGATTCAATAACGTTAAATATTTAACCACACCATTACTAATGCACAAGCGATTCTAATGTTATTTTCATCAGCAAAAAGCACCGGTCACCTTAAACGTTTTTAAAACGATTATAAATGTTTTGTACCTTTCCAAAAACTTTTGGTTGTACGATTTTAAACGTTCCGAAAACGTTTGATGTTGTTAGTTTTGCTGCTTATCGGTATGACTAATTAATATTTAAAATACGTTAGAGTTAAGATGGAAACTATTACATTTGCAGCGAAAGATTCACATAAAAGAAAATTTTACATCAATACTCACTTGATAGCCGTAACTCATTATGACGCTCTATTTACGTATCTCTGCTCTGCCAGTAAACAATCTGAAAAAAGAAAAACAAGACAGAACACGTCATCACCGTGAAACTCTTACGCCCGTTTATTGTATTAATCAACACATTTGGTTTTAATATACGTTAAAAAAATCCAACAAAAGAAAAACATAGCAACATTGTTTGACGTCTAATGTTTAAAGAGGCCCACAATTGATAGAACGAAGTGCAATAATACATACTATTGTAAAATAAAAAAAGATAAGGTCGGTAGATTTATACTTCAAGTATCCACGAATACAAAACATTTAACTTCAAATTTCGATGAGTTGTATTATTTCTATTCGCAGTACAAGTAATGAAAACAAACACAGTCTAAAACACTCTCTGATGATACATTTACCTGCTGGAGTAAGGTATAGTTCAACGAAATACTAACACAGAATCAATGCCAAATGCAGCAAAGCTTTTGTTAATTATAAGTAACAATGTATAACTGATGTATGTATTTATCAGAAGAGGCACCGCCAATCAACAATCGGTATCGGTATGGCTTGAAAGTTGTATACACAGAACGAGAGAACTCAGAACAGTCAGAACAAGGGTTCTCAGAATTGATAGAATTACGGTCAGCTTACCATAACAAAAAATTTTTGGCATGGTGATCTGACGGTAATTATATCAGTTTTGGGCAGGGGCTCTCAGAAGTGATAGAATTACGGTCAGCTTACCATAAGAAAAAATTTTTAGCATGGTGATCTGACGGTAATTCTATCACTTTTGGGGACCCCTGGTCAGAACACACATTAAGCGCGTGCATACACACACATATAACTTCGTATACCTTTACCTACTTTCTAAATATAAAACCATGTCAGAAGAGAGGCAACGGGGGATTCCCCCACCATGATTACGTTACATGATTGCACGCGCATTCACAACTTCACGCAAAGTGTGTGTATCAACTGTGAAAGATACAGGTTCAAACACAATGGTGATTTTGTAACAATAGCCATTGGAAAGAGTGGCATCGTGTGGTTTTTGATGTTTATTGCTCACGTTATTTTAAAAATAATACGTACTTAACTGATTATAAATCGTTGGTGTCTTTTCCGATCACTCCCTTAAATATCACTAGCATATAGTAAGTACAGATATGAAACTGTTATTATAACACTAGGTATCACCTACCAACTGTGCTTGCCGGTA
>JAPYYV010008541.1:0-12549 GCA_030522625.1 Copidosoma aretas | reverse complement strand
GTGCACTTCGGCCGCTGAAGCGCCGAGGATCGACGAACGCGGGGATAATTATTGCCGTCTCGCAGTCTGATCTTTCTCCTGGAAGGGGGGGGGGGGGGGTAAAGAAAAAAAAGAAGTCAAAGACGGTATCGCGGCGGTATTGAGGTGATCGATGACTCCCGCTCGACGGAGAGGTAATTTTTTCTTTCATCTTGCTTCGAGGGGAGTCTGAACGAGTCCGAGGATTCCTGTTACATTCGTAAAACTCGGAAGTTGGCTTGTACAGAGCGGGAAATGAGGAATGATTGAATTTCCGTATCCCAAGGGGAGGCGACTTTTTTGATCGATTTGTTTTGACGGTGAGTTCATTGAAAACATGCTGCTTGAAAGGTTATGTTTGACTTGAGAGGACGAACGAAGCGTTTGTAGATTGACGATCGAATTGTTCAGATGTTATCGCCCGAATGATCAATTTGAATTTGATTCACATATCATTGCACACTTACGATCGATTTGCCTACATTTAGATTAGCTAAAAAATCTTTTTTCCCGACAGAAACGCTTACAATAGATATCAACTTGATGTAGTATGAATATTCGCGTCAATGGCTTGTCTTACTTCACTCGACTGTTTCTACACTGTACCTATACTTCTACTAGCTTTGCAGATGGCACATTATATAAATTATATTGTTACAAATAATAAAATAGTTGAGTGACTTTCGCTTTTCTAAATCAAGCGTACAATACGAAATTATTGTGTGCTTTCAGTTTATGAATAAATGCGTATCTTCATAACCTTCTTTTTACTTTCTTGTAGATAGGTAAAATTATTATTATTTTCATCTCGATTTTCATTGCGTATATTATTCAAAATTAGATTTCAAACGCTTTAAGGGCAAAAGACTTCGGATGATTTCGTCAAAGTCCCCGTTTAGTCACTTGAACTTTCAAGAGTCATGAGCACGATTCAAGTGGGCGAGGAAGAGAAGAGGACGGACTCGACCCATTTACACTCACTTTCGCAAATTAAATTCAAGTTCACCAACGCTTGAGCGCTTAGAATCCATGCAAGAACGAGTGTAGAAGTGTTTTAATAATTTGAACGATTTATGATCATCCATTTTAATCGATGACGGTCACAAAGTTTACAAGTCTCCGCTCGGTCAACTACAACTTTATTAGTCAGGAATATTACTTCCAGTTCCGTGTGGAATTTCATAATGCACTTTGTAAACCAATGTAGAACAGTTTCTTACCTCTTTCCCAATTGCGAAAGAGTAAAAGACCGGATCGCGACAGGAAACCTAAAAAAAAACAGGACCAAACAAGTCGATCGGCGTAATTAAGTTTTCTAGATTACGAGGTGAAATTAAGTGCGTAAAATTATCGCACAGCTGAGGTGTCCCTCAGAGCAGTGGAAAGTAGCGGACCCCGGAAAAAAGCCGCGCGGAAAGCTATACCTCGAGATCGTGTTGCCGATAGTGAAACACGAGGTGAAACATATATATCCGCGTATCGCGCGCGGTCCCACTTACTTACGCTACCGAACCTGTCTGCGATACGCATGTAAATGGTGTTATGCGTGCATTATTGTATCGGTCTGTAATTACTTCCAACTGTCTCTCTCTCTCGATCGGAAGCAAAACTCTTGCGCAAGTAACGTGCTACGTAATCAGGTGTTTGGTGATCAAAGTTCTTGATTACGCGAAGGTTATAGTAATATTATTGTTCGACAAAGACGTAACATGGACAAATAAATTACTATTTAAATTTCTGTAAGGAACTTTCCCCTTTTACTCGTTATAAAGATAGCTTCGAAAAATTCATGATTCTCTTGATTCAAACGACTTCTTTTATAACTCTTTAGTGAATTTTTACTGCACTATGAGTGGCGATTTAATCATAGAAATTTTAAAGATGAACACATCTTATTAAAACTGCGTAAAAATGATTAAAGAAGGGTCTTTTCTCGTTTGTGTTTTCCAGTAGATAAGACTCTGTTACACAACCTTGGAAAAAAAAAAAATCAAGAACCCCAAGAAAACCAGCCACGCCGAATGGATCCAATAATTTTTCACACGACTCGCTAAAAACTTTCGAATCTCCAGTCCCGCCTCCTCAAAAATCCCACCAGACTCACGCTGACAATTACAAACTCCCCAAGCCCCCCCCCCCCCTCCTATCTCCCTGCGCCGCGATATTAACCTCTTCTCCAGCAATATTCCCATTTTTCCCTCGACCGCGCGCACACGTTCCCGTCCATCGAAGCCTCGCGCGCAGTCGAAAAAAAATCCAAACCCGAGTCGAGCGCATCACCTACAGGTATACACACGTAAGTATATTCAAAATAGCCGCCTCGATTTTCGAGGCTAACGACTCGGGCGTTCCTAATGAGGCTTAACGGTGCTCCGTCTCCCTTACAGCCACCCGCACGCATGCATAAACACGCCCCCTCCCCAGCTTTTCCCGATACTCGCACATAGAGCATCTTTCGTGTATAACGACACTGTCGGTTTAACGCCCAGCGAGACAACAATAGAGGGGCGGAAGAGGGTCGTTAGGGTGGGAGAAAAGTTTTTCGTCCGGGGAGGAGTAGAGTGAACTATCGGCCTCTTCCTATGAACACTCGCGCGCTTTGCTGAATACGCGGAGTTGAAACATTTCGACCGTCTACCGTTGCAAAGATCGCTGATCAGGGGTTCTGCGGAGCAATGATGAATTCAGAGATAGGCCCGGGTTTAATAAAGGTGCATCCAGGGGTGGATGTACCTGAGTGTGAGCGCGAAGAATTTACAAGTAACGGAATTCCAACATACGACCGACCACTTCTGGAAGCTACTGAAAACCATACAAATATCCCTCCTAACGACGAAAATAGACCCAATATCTTAAGTCCAACGAAAAACAAGTAAATGGCACAAGGACACGAGGAGTCGTCAAATGACAAAGTTGAAGGCCAAGTACTCCGACACTTCTTTCTACGTTAGCACGATTTTCTTCGATTTTCGAGTGCAATCATTTTAAAAGTAATTTTGACATTGTTTGGTTAACCAATTTTCAAAATAAATGCTCAAATATCTGGTAACCGGACAATTCACTTTTACATATCATGTCCAGAAATCGGTACCCGCAGCAAACGCAATTTTTCAAGGTTCTTTGAGAATTCTACAAGAAATCTTGATCTTGAAGCATTTCGGTGAAAGGGAGGAGGGAAGGGTAGCAGAGCTTGGTTGGTTTATCGTTCGATGTCCACCACACCCGGTCCGTCTCCGTCGGTGTTCCGGTGATTTTCAATTAATCCTTGAAACCGAGTTGCGAGGCATGTCCGAGTGAACCGGTTAGCAAGCTTCGCGCAATTAGCGCGGTCGGGGCGAGTGTGACGCGCGTCCGACGTCAACGATCGAAGACCAGACGTAAGGTGCAGCAGAGCCAAGATCAGAGAGCGCCCTTTTGAAAACAGAAGGAAATTATAATTGCTGTTCTCCCCTACGGCCTTTTTAATTCACCCAACGACGCACATTACGCCCACCGTTTGTTTGTTCTTCCGCTGTTTTGCCTCTCGTGCGCATTTACAATGTATTCCTGAAAAAACGTGCCGCAGGCGGGCAGAATAAGTAAAGAGAGCGGGACCCGAACGAGGGTTCATTAGGCTCATTAGGAACTCGTTTACACGAGCCGAGCACAAAGACGAGTGGGTTTTCAAGACTCCCTCTCCTTTTCCCTGCCTTGCAATTACCCGCGAGCGCCAACAATTAAACGCCCTCTCGGACCATGTACGCCGTTCGCGCGGGCCAGACGAAAAAGGTAGAAAAAATAGAAAGCAAGTGGGTGGTGCTTCGCGCGCGCTTATAATACCTATTCTGATGCCGTGACGCGTTGGGTGAATATTTCTAAAAACTGACGGTGTACCGAAAAATGTTTCGAAACAAGTTCGGACTGTCCTGAATCCACATCTATTTTTTCATCACATATTACAACTCTAAATAATAAGTTGATGAAAGAATGTTTGAGGAAACTTGTGAAAGGTTTCGGCCTGCATTATAATACTTTTGCGTGGATATTTATTATTAGATTTTAAACCACTAAAAATGATACATATTACGTAAATAATTTGGCAACGCTGCATTTTTCCATGATCTACGGATCCTACACTGGTATAAAGGATTCCAAGATATTTAAGGAACAATCATTATTGAACTGTTAACGGTCGTGGATTTAAATACAAGCAAGTACTCAATCATCAACAGTTGATAAATCAAGTATTTGTCATTAGATAAGGTAATAGTATACCTATTCATGAAACATGTCCCTATTTATTGAACATTCAATTAAACACACTTGAAGAACAGTTTACTTAATGAAAAAATTATTTTGAACTCGGTTCTTATTCATATTTGTGAATCGACAAAAAAAGCTCTATTATTTACATCGATTGATGAAAAAGCGACTGTTTTTATAAAATTGTTTCATTGATAGGTACAAACTCAAACATAACTGACCTTTTACAGTTGTCCGTATTATGAAACAAATTGAAGCGACTAATTTTTATTGCTGCAATTATCAAATTTGTATTAAATTTGATGGAATCTGAAGCAAATCACACTAAAAATTTAGAGTAAAATTCATTAAGTAATAGCCCACCAAGAAAAACCAAAATTTTAAGAATTCAAGCTTGCGAATGAATAAAAAAAATTATACAAAAAAGCATGACGAATTTTGCGAGAAAAATTTCTCGTCACAATAGGTACCTTTCCCTCCATCAGAGGTTACAAAAGAATATGATTATCAAAGTAAATAAATATTGATGAACTATTCATGGCTGCGGCTCGAATATTAACCAATATTTGTTTATCTTTAATCCAAAGCCTAGAATCATGGTTGATGAATCATTCATTAACCATACAAGTAATCCGTTCTGTCGGTGTACACCTGCGGCGTGTTTGTTTACACTTTGAATGAGTAACGACGCGACGTTGGCAAATTTCGACTTTGCATAGCTAAGGTAGCTCGCTACTGCAAAAACGTTCTCAGGTGCGTAGCGTCGGGGAGAAGTTCCGTGCCTTCGCAGAAATTTTGTTTAACCCTCCAACCGAACGACGAAAAAAACCAAGTCCGCGAAGAGGAAATCGATCGATCGGACCGATGTCCTTTCGCAGCTTTTATCTGCAAAGAGAGTGCCAGGAAAGAACGCTCCACCCCCCCCCCCCCTTCTCCTTCATCTCTTTCGAGTACAATGTGTATATGAGTACGGACGGTTAAGAGTAGGGCCCTCGAAGCGGATCGATCGTCCGGCGTTCGGATTCGGGTCACCGAGCTCCTTTAGCGCGGAGAAGCAGCACCTAAGGATCGATATCGCCCGGCGTTGGTTTACGTACTACAGTTCGATGCTCCTTCGCCTCGGGGTAGTGGCCCTATTGCCGTCTGGATGGATGAAGATTGGCTGCTGCTGCGAATGAAAGGTTGGCCTAGAGATTTTCCGTGAGAGAGAGGTGATATTGGGGGACGCGTCGTTTCCGGGCTGGAAGTTTTCTCACTGGATTTGTGCTCAATGGAGGAGGGAAGGGGGTTGAGGATTTCCGTGGATCGATTCTAGGTTTGCTGGTTGGACGCGTGTGAGGGATACGAGGGAGTAATTAAAAGAGGTTGTGGCGGCTTCTTGTGTGCGGATGTGTGAGTCACTTACGGATGATGAAGAATTATTTGGGTTTCGTATTCAGTAATATATCGGTAACATAGGGTTCGGACGAACCAAAACTTTTCGACTCGACTCTATCGCCGATCTTAAAAAATAACTGATGTTAGTTCCAATCGATAATGAGTTTCTGTAACGCGTGGTTCGTCATTACCGTAGTGCTGATGAAATGGTGACTTCGACACCTCAAACGGTAATTGAACATCCTTGTCGAGTTCATAACATACATTCAAATATCTACGTCTGCACATTGTACCGGTCGAATCGATCATTTTTAACGGTGTTGACCGCCTATTTCATTAAGGCAAACTTAGCACATTTCACTCCAATACGTCAAGACGTCAAGTACTGCCACGGGCTTCATTCAAATTGACAATCCAACACGACAAATTAATTTTGAGCATACAAAAGTTGACTGCATGACCTTACAAAAGCATTAACTATAGATATCGTAAAACATGTAAAATCAATATATCCACCAAACGGTAGCGCAAGGTTGTAGTCAAATATTAAGATCCGCGAGTAAGACGTTTCCTGGTTCGTGGCGATGTACTACTGCATCACAAAATAATTTGTTATAAAAATTAAAGATATATTCAAACGATAAGTAAATATCGTCCGAAATACATGATGGCTTAAATGCGTTTTCCTCTATTTGACAACCGAAAAACATAAACAGTCGCTTCCCTTAAGATCGCTTGTCATTTTCTGCTAATGTACAGTTAATAAACACATGAGTTTCGCTCTTTTGTCAGAGACACTCCACAATAATATCAAGATTCTATTATTTAGAGTTTTCACCCACTTGACATCTACCGAAGAACATACGCAACAACGTATTGATATTCGTTATTCACTCCACAATAATAGCAGCAAAGATCGATGGTTGGATTGAGGTTTGGATAAAATTTTTTCAACATGTTCGAGTGAATAACCCTTACAAACGATTAATGCACCAACTTCAATTACAAGGAACTACACACAACCTCTGGTGAAAGAAGAACTATGTCACCTGGTTGCGATGTCGACAATAATAACACATTGGCGTTGGATGAAAAGCTTAATTCAGGGACGTATAGTGAGACGGTATGGATTGAAGTAGTATGAATATTATAAAAGACAGCCTACAATACAGTCGATGCGGAATTCAGAGCAAGTATTATTAGCCCAGTCTAAAGTATATAAGATAGTAGAGGCCGCCCGTGGTCACTATAGATACAAGAAAAAAGAACCAAGGCCTGTGCTGAGGTAATAAAGACGTCAGCAAAAAAACGCGCACAGAAGAAATCAAATCATAGAAGATACAACAGGCGAGTTGGAGAATCGTCATTGAAGCCGACAATAACCCTATTTTTGACGTTATTCAAATTTCATTCAATGCGCGAAAGGTCAATTATGTTGTTAATCAAAACGTTTCGACGAAGAAAATTCGGCAAAATTAATACATGGACCATACTCCGCGAGTGGATCAGCTGATGTTTTGCACCAACTTCTAGTTTAGTCATCTTGGAGTCTGATTCATAACATCGAGAACATATAGTCACAATGTGTGTATATTTTATATGCATTGAATGAATTGAAGGAGTATTAAAATGATATAAATTTAAATGAATCAATTGGGAATTTCATTCCGACTAGTTTACACCTTGAGTTTAATACACACAACGAGAACTAATACTAACAAATCGATCATCAATTCACACACAACAAGAACAATACTCCATCGTACAGAGCTTCGCTCAACAACGCATTTATGGAGACCAAACCGAAAAAAATGAGAGCGATTCTGCGAGCGTCGAATCTGCATAATCGAACCATCTGGCAGTGACCAAACGCTCCAGTCTTCCCCATCCAGCAGCTCAGAAACAAAAACGAAAAAATCCCTAGGAAGAAAAAAAAAGAGACAAGGACAACCACCAACACATACGCAGCACTCAAAACGCACCAGTCCCCTCCTTTTCCTCCCATCACCCCACACACACCGTGGCAAGGGACACACCGCAGCCCCGGCCGGAGGAGGAAAATAATCAGCCTCCGTCACTGCGCCTCGACGACTCGGCCCTCCCACCGCGCGCTTCAACCTGCTACCGCCGATACTTACACACACTACTCGGACTAACTGTCCATCGCTAACGGACGTGGACGGAGCTTTCGGCGGGCTAACGGTACGCCGCCGGAGCGGGAAGGGATATGCAGATCGGGCGAGCGCACGACGTAGCCGGAATAAGGGAAAGCGGCCTCTCTCTCTCTCCCTCGCATGTGCACGTGTGCACAATGGAGGACCGGCCGGGGGTTTTGGTCAAAGCGCCGATCCGCCGCGGGATACGGTGCTGGGTTCAGGTGCTGGGCTTCGTGACTCTCCGCTCCGCGAGCGCGTCTGGTCGTGAGCCTCCGCAGTGGGTTCCACGAATCCTCTCGTGATAAGGAGTACAGTACGGCCGAGCGGAAGCTCCTGCACCTGCACCAAAACGGAGGGGAGGCGGAAGGAGAGCCTTTTTCAGAGACGGCAGATGGATCTGTCTGTATGCGCGCGTGGGGTTGGTGTGTGTGTGTGTGTGTGTGTGTGTGTGTGTGTGTGTGTGTGTGTGTGTGTGTATACTTAAGGGAGTTCGACTGGTTGCAGAATAAAAAATTTGGAAATGGACGAAAATTTATTGACGTGTTCATGTAACCTCCAATATATGAGACCCGTCAGAATTCGGTGGTATGAGGTTCGCTCAGAGCCCAGAGATCAATAAAAGTCGGATTTACACGTTAACTCATGGAATGCTGTACTTCTGAGCACTTTTGTTGCGTTTATCTCGCTCGTTTGCGATTAACTTTTGATTTAAATTTTGCCAATATCAACGGAATATCCAATAGTCCTAAATAACCTTGAAAAACGAGCCAAGGTGACCTATCAGGTGCAAAAGAAATCATTGAGTTGAAATCACGAAAAGCTGTATTTTCAGACAAGTGAGAGGAGGACAGGTGACATGTCAAACAGTAGAACCTACTGCATTGACTGTAGCAAGGGATAAAACTTGTACCCACTGTGGCTTGTGGAGTCATAGGAAAAGACAATGTGATATTAAGAGGAAGGGTCTGTGAAAAAAGTTGTACGGACAATGGGGGAAGCACAGTCTGGTTCGTCGCACGTAAGTTTGTGTACAAATAGAAAGGAGATGGTGGGCGCGAGCTTGTTAAAAGTTCACAGTAGACGCGGTGCGTGCACTTTGGTACTGAAAGGAGGATGATTCGCCCATTAGTCGTGCCAACGATGATGATCCAACTTTGGAAAACCAACGTTTCAGGAGAAACGGTATACACCCATTTGCCAGCGCTGACGTTTATTGGACTCCAGAACGATGATCGGCGACTGTGATTCGATTCCGTCGGCACGAGTCGGTCTGGATTCCGAGCGAATGCTAACTAGAGGGTGGAGACGGAGTGGGTGGGTGATCCCGGGGGAATCCGGCTGGCGGTAAAATGAATCGTCGACGAGCTTTGAATGCTCGATCGCTGATGGGTGCGCGTGACGCGCGACGTTGAATGGATTATTGTTGTCGGATCGTCTTGGATTTGTAGATGCTCTGGCCGGAGAGATTGATGGGGTTATTATCGGGAAAGGACTATACCCTCGTGCATAATAGAACGATTGTGAGCGCGGTGTATTGAAATGATTATTCCTCTTTGATGAAGTTTAGTTTTTATTTTTTACTTTTTGATGGATAAAACATTTCGTTCCACTTTTTTTTTAGAAAGGTCTCGTCAGATCCAAGAGATCTTTCGTAATACGTTCGCAAAAAACTTGTCGATAAATCGTAATGATGCATCGTCAGGGGTACTTTAGATTTGTCTGTTGTTACTAGATGAAGCTTTCGAAAAAGCAGAGCGGAAAGATATTTAAACTATAAATCCAAGTATGTTTTGAAACAAAATATTCTACGGAATGTACTACTCATATGTTTGAACAGTCATCTGCCTTATCGATAAAAGATTATTTATTAGTCATCGTGCTACTGTAGTTTAAATTAATATTGCAAAACAGAAGAAAATAAGCACTATTTAAGTGGTCTAATCTACCACCTGGTAAAGACTCAAGCAAATGTTTCAATGGTATCTGAGAAATTTTTCTGTACAAAAATAATCCACTCCGAGACGACAAAAGACGATATTTTGGACCGCAACCGTTATCCTTTTATAATTTTACAGTCGGTAGGTTAAGTCCTTTTTGGTGCAGCTTATGTACTTGCATTCAGCAATATTTACTGGAATTTGAGTAATATAACTAAAAACGTACATTTTATCGATGACGCAAATTTCTGTTTGAAAATTTTAGAACTCAATTTCCTTAAGTACTTATTGTCGGTCACAAATTTCAAACACTAAAACCATTTACTTTCTAAAAGTTTGAATTTAAGTACTTGATGATTAAATACTTAAGATCTTTGTAAAATAAAATACCTAATAATTTAAAACTTAAAACTTGAGGTGTTTAAATCACCAATTAAAAGTTTAAGAGTTTTGAAAGGGAACGCTTTAAGTTATTGGCATGGAAACAAGTTCACGTGACAAGCCCGGAGAAAACAAAACTTCAAAAGGCAGAAATCTTGAGTTTACGAAAATGAAAAAATGCCTCGAGTCCACGCGAGTGCTCCTTTTCAGAATCACCACAAAAGCTCCTTCGTCCCATTCTCTCATCGCTCAGAGTCCACAACAACAGAGCAGTAGCAGCATGAGCACACTCTCGCTCACTTTTCAAATTACCTTTTTTCTTGTCGGCATGTCTCTCCCTCTCGCCCTTCTTCCTCTATTCACCGAGTCTCCCCACGCAAAGCCGTTTTTCCCCTTTGTCCGTTCGTGGATGTCCGGAGCTCCTCGGAGATTCCTCGTTTTTTACTCTCGCCTTCTTCATCTCTTCATTATTGTCGTCTCGTCTTCTCTCCGTCTCTCGTTCGTATTTTTTCCGCGTCTGCCTTTTTCTCCCCCTCCTCAACCCCACCCCGTCAAGCTAACAAACCGCGTGACGCGCGGCAGTAGACACCCAGGTAATTGGTCATTAGGAGGAACTACTCTGCAGAGGGGGGAGAAAAACCAACGAGCCAGGACAGATTCCTAAAGGGAGCCCAGTCAACCTGATATGCCGTGGTTATGTTTTAATTAGACTTCCTCAAGCGTTTCACGTACTTTGATCGGATGAAGGAAATCCCGATTGGATTTAATAAGCCTTCCGGTGAAGGGATGTCGCTTTTAGTTTTTTGAGTGATCACTCTTGCATCACGACGGTGCAGACGGTGGATGGGAAATGGCTATGATGTAATCGAGATGTAATGAAGGAAATACTGGAAGTATATAGTCGCTTGTCAATCTGTTCGGATAAACGTGTTTTTCTAATGGCTTTTCAATATATGTGACAATTTATCAAAAGTAAACATGTGGCTACACATATGAAAGAAGATTATAATGGTACGCTTTTATGAATGAATTATAAGGTAGAAAATAATTACATTGTATAAATAAATGATGAATGCGGGAGTCGACATATTCAACATGCATCATGGTTGACTACTGCTTCAATCAATTATTTATACAATAAAATTACTTCATACTTTTAGGTTTTTTATAAAAGCTCATGATTATAATTTTTTTATGATTTTCTTTACTTCAAAGTTATTAAATAGAAAAATTTGACATTTAACCGGGATAAAAGTATATCGTCTGCAAAATTAAATACTCAGAATGATAAACGAAGATTCGAAGTCGTTCAAAAACATAATTAGCTGCATTTTGGATATATAACATTATCGACCTCGCTGATTTCGAGAAAAATAGTAAAAAAAGTTGTGGCACAAGATAATTGTTTCTAGAAATGTTAAAATCTTGCTCAGCAAAGTACTATTATTAAACAGCAGGTATGAAATGACAACTGCAGAACCTATTAAACCTAGAGAACAATGTAAATATAGCAATCATACTCCTAGTAGTAAAAAAGTCTTTGTATCAGTGCTACAAGCTTGATCTGCTAAAAAATGCGGAAAAAATTTGCCTGGTTAGAGAGTGCCGATTTTTTTCAAACAAAATCATGTTTTTCAAGTTTTCTCGATAAGGCCCCAATTCTATCGCTCCTTACGCAGTGGATTTTTGTGCGCAGCTGATAAAGTGTGTAAACCATAAGATTTTACATTATTGCTCTGTTCAGCAGCACCATAAATGGTAAACAAACTCGCCATGAAAACAAATGTGAAATTCCAAAAGTAAACTTGGCAACTTTGCCAACTAATAAAGAAAAGTTCATCAGCAGTTGGAAGGCAGAGTCAATAAAAATTAAGGTAGGGGAAAAGTATTACGAAGTCACAAAGATGAAGCTTGATGGTAACTGCTTATTTTGGGCGATATCCGTATATCTGTTTGGTAATGAAGACAATTACCCTGATACCCGTAGAAATGTGTTTAATCACGCTGTACACAATTGGGATGAATTGATATCGGTTCTGAAATTGAATATTTGTAAGTATACGAAAAGAAATTTCGAACTGCGAGAGTTCAACTATACCTACTAGCAGAGTCCGATGCAGCATCGGACTGCCTGAGCCCAACGATCGGACTCTAATAGTCTGATGTCTTGGCTCATAGCGCGTGTACACCTATATATAATGCAGCTCAGTGTGTAGCTGAGTATGCAACTGTACAGCAGTAGGGTAGATGTCCCTATTATCGAGCCTGTCCCTATTATCGAGGGTCTGAGCTATAATTATAGATACATAATTAAGAGCTTAATGTAAACGCATAAATTATTTTTTTTCTATAAATGTATTCAATAATGTAGCCTATGAAACTCTCAAAGTATAAATCACTGTACACTTTGACGTATTTAACACGTAAAACGTGAGCTT
>JAPYYV010008540.1:0-12549 GCA_030522625.1 Copidosoma aretas | reverse complement strand
ATATTTCACTCTATCATATGTATCACCTAACATGGCAATATTAATTGGCTGTAGAGAGAATTCCAATTACCATGAGATAGAAGACGAGTTAGCAGAAGCAGAGAATGAGTACGAGGAGATGGAATGAAAGATTATCAGTTTTTCAACATGAATCTAAACATGTGACTTTAATTTAGTTAAAGGAAAAAAATACTATTCATTGAAGCCAAAGAGTAGAAGCTAACTTTGTAAGAAATGTATGTTATGACGTAGCTGTAAATAATTAAAACTTATTGCATACTTGAAAAGTAAATTTTTGAATCATATGTAAATAAATATATGTAAATATACAATTGGAATATTTAAGTGAAAATGTTAAAAGTTTTTGACACAAGTCTGCTGCATACTTATTATTTTATATTTTAAACTTGTAGAGTTGCTTAGATAATCCGTAATCTAGATTTATCAAGTAGTATTCGTTAGAATACAAATACATAGATACGTAAGTAATTGGTCTTATTTATTAGTAGAAAATTTTTTCCCGGTAAAAAATGTTATTCTTTGATAATGTAATTATCCAGTCTTAGGCTTACAAGCATCCAGCAGCAATAATTGCCACGATTTTTTACGAAATCTTTCTATATTCTTGAATCACGTTATGTACTCTATATAATTTTTTATTAATACATTGATAATCATATGTAATCCTCTATTTTTTTATCAAACATTAATATTTCAGATTCGTGTTCAGCGACCTCAAAAATTTTTATCGCGAGATTTTTAACATTTTAACTTTTTTTTTTTTAACCACGATATAGTTTCCGATATTTTCAATGTAAATATCATGCCAAATTCGTGTTTAGTAACCTAAAAAACCACCAGGGCTGATATTTTGTTGTTTTTGAGCAGGTTTCAACTTTTTTGGACGCCATGTAGAATACACTATTTTAAATTTTATAATTATAATGTAATTCTGATGCCAGATGCGTGTTCAGCGACCTACAAAACCCCTATAGCTAAGATCTTGTTAGTTTTTAACAAGTTTCAATTTTTTGGCCGCCATGTTGGATCTGCCACTTTGACTTATGTAATTTTGATACCAGATTCGTGTTCAGTGACCTAAAAAACCTGTATGGCCAAATTTTCGTAAATTTTTAAAGCGTTTCGACTTTTTCGGCCACCATATTGGATCCGCCATTTTGAATTTCGTCATTTTGATACCAGATTCGTGATCAGCGACCTGAAAAACCTATGTGGCCAAATTTTCGTACATTTTGAAATCGTTTTGACATTTTCGGCATGACGTCATCTTCGTGATCAGCGACCCAAAAAATCTATACGTACATAGTTTTTTGTAAAAAATATGTGTTTGTCTGATTGAATAATAATGATATTATAAAGATATAGTGATAAGGGGTGCATTTAGGGGTAGTTTTCAACTTTAAAAATTTTTTTTTTCACTTCGGACCACTTTTCCTATATTCTGGGGTGTTTTAGCTTCAAGCTCCAGAAAGAATCATCTTGATCGGCCTACCACAGCGAAAAAACGTGTAAAAATTGTTATTAGGAATCTCATGTTTAACTTTTCTAGAAAATACTAGTAGATCAGCGTCATACGATAATCAGCAGCCCTCCTAATAAACGTCAGCTGATACGTCATCTGAGGTGTCATCTGACCCACCAGCTAACATGTCAGATGACATATTAAGTCACATTCATCAGAAAAGTGGCAACCTTAAAACCTAGTATAACGTATTTCGGCACCAACTTCAAAATTTATATATTTTTTAGCCGCTACATTGGATCCGCCCTTTGAAATTTTGAAAATTTGATATCAAATTTTAATCAGCGACCCAAAAAACCGCATATGACGTATTTTTGCAAGGAATACCGAATTTAAATATATTTTGGCCGCCATATTGGATCCGCCATTTGGAATTTCGGAATTTGATATCAAATTCGTAATCAGCGACCCAAAAAACCCCATATGACGTATTTTTGCTAGAAATACCCAATTTAAATATATTTTGGCTGCCATATTGGATCCGCCATTTTGAATTTCGGAAATTTGATATGAAATTCGTAATCAGCGACCAAAAAAACCTCATATGACGTATTTTTGCAAGGAATACCGAATTTAAATATATTTTGGCCGCCATATTGGATCCGCCATTTGAATTTCGAAAATTTGATTTTAAATTCGTAATCAGCGACCCACAAAACCCCATATGACGTATTTTTGCAAGGAATACCGAATTCAAAAATTTTTTGGCCGCCATATTGGATCTGCCATTTTGAATTTCACAAAAGTTGCAATTAGGCATAATAGGAAGTGCTGTTTTATGTACTCTCACAAAATTTCAATTCGATCCATTAAAAAATGAATCGGAGGCAGAATTTTGTCCGTTTGGTCCCACTGTGCGACGGTTTGATCACTTTTTAAATAATCCTTTGTGCTGGTTTTTAACTTTCAATCTTTTTAACTGACTTTGTACTTTACTTTTGATGCAGGAACGTAAAAACGAGCTTCTATGATACGTATTGGTATACACAGGATACTCATAATGCATAAAAAAAAATCAATTTAGCGATCGAAAAGAGAAGTTACTAAAAAATCAATAGTTTACTGACAGAACTGATATCGTACACTAACCGGATCTTACATCGTTCCCCGCGAAATTCAAAATTGCTAAGAAAAAGATGGCAATTAAATTCCGCGGGGAACAAATTAAGATCCGGTTAATGTATGCGTGGTATAGAACGACTTGAAAAACCAGTACAAAGAGTAAGAAACAATTTTAGTTCGTGCCAAATTTTTTTGTTCAAGTTGCTTATCGTTGACCTATTGTCAAAATTGACGTACAATGTATATTTCTGTATGAATCATACTGAATGAATATTACTTCTGCATAAATATTACTTTGGATCCAGACCTTCAAATCGGACCAATTTTTTTCAGAAGTCGGATTTTTCTTTGGCTTTCATTTGCATTCAACAAGAACTCCCCGAAGTATTATGGAGACGAGATATGAGCGTTACAAGTGTTCGTGTTAAGGATAAAAAAAATTTTTTAGTGAAAAAATCAATTTTTTAAGGGAGCTTAAAAAAATTAAAAAATGTAAAAACTACAAGACCAGACCAATGAGACTTTATTCTTCCATGTTTAAAGAATATCTCTGTTGATTTTTAGTGTAAAAAAATATAAAAAATAGTTATTAAGGTCAAAAATTGTAAAAAAACGCCATTTTTCAAAAATTCGACATCGTCTATTGTATATAACTCGGCTTACTATTAATTTGTTTGGTTTTAACAGCTGTGCCCTTAGTTCGTATTGAGGAGACGAAAAAAAGCTGTTTTGCGAATTTTAAAAATATTGAAAGGGGACGAAGTTATGCGCGTTCAAAGAGAGGGTAAAATCTAAAAAAAACATGATTTACTGTTTGGAACCGCAAGGGCGGCCCTTTCCGAGAAATCCTATCGTGTATTAGCTTGTTTCAAAGCTTTATTCAAGACGAAAAAAATGCACCCAAACCGAAAGTTGTAGATACAAAGCTTGATTTTTGGCAGCATTTTCTAAATAGCACAAAAAAACCAGCAAAAACAATTATTTTTGAGACTTGGAAGAGCAATATCTCGGCTTCCTGGGCATTTGGAGGGCTAAAATTTTGACCGGTATCATATTTTATTAGGTACTATAGCGTACTTTAATTCGAGCGAAATTCGTAAAACCACTGCTCAAACTTTTTTAAAAAGATGTTGGAATGACCTTTCCATGTTTACATTATAAATGTACTAATTTGATCGGCTTATTTTTCTTATTTAAATTAAATCACAAAAATAAGATCAACTTTCTTTATTACAATAATAATATAACATATTTATACATTCCAGTAACTTGGAAATTGGTACCCTTCTTTATCCTTTTCCTATAAAAGCAGTTTGTTTATGCATGCTGTGATATCCTTCGGTAAATTAGAAATTGGTAACTCTCTTCATCCTATTCCTATGTGAGCTGTTTGTGCATGCTGTGATATCTTTAACTTAATTTTATAATGCATCCGTTATTCTCTCATGTTTGCCAAATTTGTATAACCGATGTTTTAAAAATTATTTTGTATGTTTCTTTTAACATAGAGAAAAGTATTATTATTATTGTTGCATTGTTAGTAAAAACAAGCAATTAATTTATGCAAAAAGCTAAGCTTTTGCATATAAGGCACGATTGCTAACGATTTTTTAGCCAGTTTAAATCGACTTTAGTCATTTAAAGCATTATAACAATACTTTAGAAAAAAACGTTAAATACAGAAAAACCATTTTTTTAACTTTTACAACTTTTTTATTTAATATTTTGACCTAAACTGTCAAATAAAAAAATTACGTATTACAAAACGATTTTTTAGACAATTTAAAACGATTTTCGTTGTTTAAAGCATCAGGATGAGATTGTAGAGTAAAACGTATGATTCAAAAAAGTTGTATTTTCTTACGATCTACAACTTTTGTATTCAACTTTTCGTTGTAAAATGTCAATTTCTTCTTGTTATGGGTGAAAAACAATGGTTGAAGTTATTTTTAGTTATTTTCGCAACCTAGGGCATTCAATCGTTTTTCTAGAGAAAATTTTACTACAGAAAAAAGTTGTATTTAATTGAGATCTACAACTTTTTTTCAGAACACCCTAGCTTAAAATGTTAATTTTCAAAGTTACAATGAAAAAAGAGATTTTTTCCACTCCAAGCTCTATAGTAAAAGTCCTGAGAATTTGTTTCCCTTTGACGAAACTTCTCCGATTTTACACCATCACGTTCTATGGTAATGAAGAAAATATCTACCAAATTTGAGGTCAATCAAATGAAAATTACTTGAGTTGGTCTGGAAACTTGATTACGTACACACATGGTTGTTTACATACACGATAGGACCACGTCGGATCACACTCATATTAGGATCAAAATTTGTTTCATGTACCCAATAGTCATTTTATAGATGGTTATACTTTTCGCTCTAGTGAAAATATAAAGCATTCCTGTAAAGTAGTCGTGCCTAAAAATTACACATAAATATTATCTTTCCAAAAATGCTTTTTATTGATTTCAATTTTTTTATAATTACTATAGTTTTATATTGTAAACTGGAAAAAATATGAACCATTTAACCTGTCATCAATTTTTAGTTGGATTCTCTATATTTTTAATCTCATTTTCATTTGGTTTTGGATACTTATCACCGTTAAAAAATAAAACTCCAATTTCTTCGATTCTTTTTTTTTCGATTTTATCAATTTCGACAAATTTATTTTTTTTAAAAAGTAATTTTTTCACTAAAAAACATTGTTTTAGAATATTTGGTAATCATGCATATTAACTCACACACTTTAAAACAGTATTAAAATAAGAAATTTTATTATTTTAATGATTTAGATGATAAATGTAAGCATTTTTGATGAGCGGAAAGCAATAAGAAATTCATTTTTTTGTAGTCAAAATTTTTTTTTTTTTTATCATCATCTACATTAAAAATGTGATAGGGACATATATATATACTACATTTATACTGTCTGCCACACATACATTATCGTGGTTTTATGTACTATATACTTTCGGTACCTATAATTCTTGGAACTTGACTTGTGAAAGTTTATGTATATACAACTAAAAGCTAATGTAAAAAAATGAAAGTACACATAAACAAGTATGTATATACATATATGTGCACTTTAGAAAACAAAATAGTATTGAAACAACATAAGTCTGCAAAGTAAGTTCCCTGAAGCAACTGTCACCGCTAAGAAAGAAAATTTCAATTTCATTTATTCGATTATTTTTATTTTTATTTTATCGATTTTGGAAAATCGTTTTTCTTAAAAATGAATTTTTTTGCAACCAAACATTGTTTTAGAATTTTTTGTACTAGAAATTTGTAAAGGTCATGGAATATTCTAAAAAAGAAATTTTATATAGAAGAAAAAATATATTGAGGGTATGCGTAAAAAGTAATTGGAACATGTGAATGAGGAGGCTTTGTGCCAATAGATTGCTACAAAAAAAAAGTGTTTTCGTGTGTGGGTATTTGTGTGTATGTATACAAATAGCCATTTTTATTGACCTGCAGGTCTGATTTTGATTAAAAACACCTTTTGTTTCTTTTCATATCATTATTATTGCTAAATAAATGATTTTCGCTGCATAGTTTTTTTCCTATATTTTGATGTTATCTATTTTTGAAAAATTAGTTTTTAAAACTTGATTTTTTTAAAAAGGTTATTTTTCTGGTTTTTAACGTTTTTTTATGGTAATTTATAACAGAATGTCTGTAACCCCAAAAAACTTTTTACAAAAGAACATATTTAGATGGAAACAAGATAAATTTGTTTTGTGCGTGTGCCGGTATATCTGTGTTTATCTTTACAATGAGTTATATCGTAGGGCGTACTTGATTGATTGTAACTCAACAGGACTTATTATTCTGCTTTCTCGTAGAGAACGCTTTATTATGGACGAAAATCACATGTCGAGAAAACTTGTTATAGACACATTTTATGAAGTTTAGAATCATAAGGAGGCGTTCAAAAATTGCGTAAAGCGTTTTTAGCAAATTTTAAATCCCCTCCCTCCCCTTGGTGAAATATGGTGATATATGGCGAGACCCCTCCCCCTTCCTCCAATCTCATGCAAGATTTTGTAAACACTTTTTTTTACGCTACGAGTCCAACTCACCCAAAAATTGAGCCTCCTAGAGTCACGTAACTGGCGTCAGTGGCAGTTCGAAAAGAAAAATTTTCGTTTAAGGCCTGAGCTTGTGAATTTTTTAGCTTAAAAAACAATAAGTGAAAACACAAAAAAGTATATGATTTTAAGTTTTTGTTGACGCTGAATCGTTGAAAAATATTTAAAAAGTTTTTAGAACTAGTTTAAGCCGCCATTTTTAGGTTAGAAAGTTTAAATAATTTTTTTGGTTCGTTAGCCTGTTAAAAAAAAAAAATTTTTTTTTGGTTTTTTACAGCTTTTTATATCTAATTTTATAGGAATTTAGGTTTGGAAGAGGAATGGTGCAAGTTCTGGCGCTAAATGGCGCTGAAGGTTAAAATAACCGTATTTAAGTATTTTTCTCTTACGAATTTTAAATTTTTCTTACGAAGAAGATAATTATAAATTTATTTAGGAGTGCTGACTCGAAATCTTAAATCGAAATGGTGGATCGAATATGGCAGACCATAATTTGAAATTTACCGAATTACGCTATAAAAATATTTTTTTACATGCACTGGAAAATGTTGAGAAAAAAATGTCACTCGTAAATTTTTGATTAAGTGCATAGTTTTTGCGCAAAATATTAATGAAAGAACCCGACCAGAAAACTACGGAAAATGGCCCTTGGTCAAACTCTCTAAACCTTTGGATTCTGGTAGTGCTCGATGCGTTGATAAAAAGTCCTAGTGGCCGCTAAGTTGTAAAAATTCATTTACTCGAGATACTGTCCCTCAAAGGTGGATTATCCCATGAGGACTCCCAAGGTAGTACGATATACTTATTTATATGTTGCCTTGTTAAGTCTGTACACAATATTTGGTAGTGAGCGTCTGTGGTGTGTGTGAGTTACACGTGTGTGTGTGTATGTGTGTGTGTGTTTAGGAAATATGTGTGTATGTATAGTGCATGTGTGATATGTCTATAGGGAATGTGTGTGTGTAGTGCGTTTGCGGTTTGTATGTGAAGTGTGAGTATGGAGTGTTTGTAAAGTGTACGTGTGTATATGTAGTGTGGGTGTGTGTGGATGGGGGGGGGGGGGGGGGTATTTATGGCGGACGCGGGGAGATGGTGTGTACATATATAATATATTATGCGCTATTACCGTGCCATTACATGAATTTGCCGCATCGCCATGACGAAGAGAAAAGTGACTTCAGAGGCAGTCAATCAACGGTTCCTAGTAGTAACTTGAAAAATAAAGGAACGAAAAAAAACGCAGCTTTCAGCGTATAATCGAGGAATATGTGAGAAGTAAGCGAAGTTTGCGATGGAACCATTATTGTGGTACTATATTAGTTCTATCCATACACTATGAAGTACCTTTTAGGGCTAGCCACACAACGTTGCGTTCAAATATTCAAACAGTTATTCTGTAAAAATAATTATTTTTTTACAATTTTCTATTGTAAAAAAGAGCCCTTTAACCATTCACTTTACTTTCCACCATGTCCATAAATCATTTACCTATATACTTAAGCACAACCTCGCTCGGAGCTGTATAGCTACTTGGTTGCTGAGCGTCAGATAATAATCAGCTGAGAATCACCTGACGATTTTTCATATTTACTTAATGATAATGATGTGGAAATTAGGTGAATATTAAGTAAACATCATGTCAAATCGTCAGGTTATCATCAGATGATTATTATCTGACGCTCAGCAACCAAGTAGCGATACACTTCTAAGCGTGGTTGTGTTTTAGTATTTCGCCCATTCATTAAGAAACGTGGTCAGGAGTAAAGAGGAAGTTTAGAGAAGTCTACTGTACAATGAAAAAGTTTAATAATACTACTATTTTAGAGAATAATTGTTTGAATATTTAAACGCAACGTTGTGTGGCTAACCCCAATAAATATGTAGTACGGCATAGTATAACCACATGACTAATAAGTACCACAATAATGGTTCCCTCGCGTGCTTCACTAACTCTCTCCCTCTCTTACTCTCTCTCTCTCTCTCTCTCTCTCTCTCTCTCTCTCTCTCTCTCTCTCTCTCTAATGTAATTGATAATATGATATCATGCCATTTTTCTGAGCAATCAATTTTTGCCGCAAAAAATTTCGTAAATATGAGCAATAGACTTACAATCTAAAGTTTTATATTTACTCCATTATTCGCTGTGTGCATGAGAATAACTAGTGCTCCAATGGCGTCTGTTTCCAACGTTAGCGTAGAATTCCTCGATACATACATTGTATAACTAAGGAAAAATATTCAATACGATTAATTCAAGAGGAGAAGTGCCACGCTATTGTTGCAAGATATTTTACATATTCTGCTTTGTTATAAATCATATGTGATGTGAATCTCGTGCGCATATAACTCGCTCGCTCAAACCAAAGTTGATTAGAGTAACCTCATTTAGCCTCATACAGTAGCAGAAGTAAGCATGACGCTCAGTTTAGTGTGTATTCGACTGGCACAACAGCATCGAAAAGTTACTTCGCTCTACTTTATTTTGAGCGTACGAATTATACTCGTACAAGATCAACTTTAAAATTTGATTATAACAAAGCGGAACATGTATATTATCTTATGAGAATCATAGCATGGCCCTACATTACTTTAATAAATCGTATTACATGATTTTTCTTAGTTTAACGTTATGTGTATCGAAGAATGCACGTTGCAAATAGACGCCACGAGAGCGCTCGATGTTCTCATGCGCACAGCGAATATGTATACTTACTCTGGACTGCCATATGATGTAAGCACAAGTATAACGCTGATAGGTATATCTATTTCTATGAATACGTTAGCCGTACGATATACATTTAGATAAAGATATTCTGACCCATGCTCCTCTTACTATTTCCGCTTTTGCCTTTTGCTTCCCCATTACCAATAGCCCTTCATGTCTATAGTCTAAAAAAAACCTTAAGTTTATCCTTATGTTACTCCCTAATCCTCACTTATTTCTCGCTTGTATCCCAAAAGCTGCGTTTTCGTTCGTTCCTTTATTTTTCAAGTTACTACTGGGAGCCGTTAATTGACTGCCTCTGAAGTCACTTTTCTCTTCGTCATGGCGATGCGGCAAATTCATGTAATGGCACGGTAATAGCGCATAATATATTGTATATGTACACACAATCTCCACTAGTACGCCATAAATACACCCCCCATTCATACACACCCACACTACATATACACACATACACTTTACACAAACTCCATACTCACACTTCACATACAAACCGCACACGCACTACACACACATTCCCTGAAGACATATCACACATGCACTATACATACACACATATTCCCTAAACACTCACACACTCATACACACACATACACACACACGTAACTCACACACACCACAGACGCTCACTACCAAATATTGTGTACAGACTTAAACAAGGCAACATATAAATAAGTATATCGTACTACCTTGGGAGTCCTCATGGGATAATCCACCTTTAAGGGATAGTATATCAAGTAAATGAATTCTTACAACTTAGCGGCCACTGGGACTTTTTATCCACGCATCGAGTACTACCAGAATCCAAAGGTTCAGAGAGTTCGACCGAGGGCCATTTTCCGTAGTTTTCTGGTCGGGTTCTTTCATTAATTTTTTACGCAAAAACTGTGCACTTAATCAAAAATTTACGAGTGACATTTTTTTCTTAAAATTTACCAGTGCATGTAAAAAAACATTTTTATAGCGTAATTCGTTAAATTTCAAATTATGGTCTACCATATTCGATCCACCATTTTGAATATTTAAATTTCGATTCAAGATTTCGAGTCAGCACTCCTAAATATATTTATAATTATCTTCTTTGTAAGAAAAAATTTAAAATTCGTACGAGAAAAATACTTAAATACGGTTATTTTAACCTTCAGCGCCATTTAGCACCAGAACTTGCACCATGCCCCTTCCAAACCGAAATTCCTATAAAATTAGATATCAAAAGCTATAAAAAAAAAAAAAAAAAAATTTTCAAACAGGCTAACGAACCAAAATAATTATAACCTTAAAATGACGGTTGAAACTATCTCTTAAAATATTTGTAGTATTTTTCAACGATTTAGCGTCAAAAAACACAAAATCATGTACTTTTTTGTTTTTTTACTTTTTGTTTAAATCAGCTAGAAAATTCTCATGTTTAGGCCTCAAACCAAAATTGTATTTTTCGAACCACCACTGACGCCAGTCACGTGACTCTATAAGGCTCAAATTTTAGGTGAGTTCTAGCCTCACTAAGTACTATCGATTACCTTCCTTTTTAACCGAAAATTGTTTTCGATCGTACGGTTTGACGTGGAATGCTGCATATATTTTACTGTATATCTTACTATATACATAGTTGTAAGTATGAAAATTTTTTGGTCCCCTCCCCCACTTTCCCCTTGCAGCCCCTCATAATTCACGGGTGTACTCGTTCGATTTCTACTTGTTTTGTAACACCGTCATTTGTTTTTGGCCCCCCGTACCCCCCGCGAAAATTCGATTGTTTTCTTCGTGTTTTCACGTGAAAATAATATTGCTTACTCATAGAAGTTTTGTGTCAGTAAAAAATTTTTTTCTCTAGAAATACGTTAGAAATGTTTTATACAGTGTCTAGAATGAAAAAATACCATTTTTATAAAAAGTCTGTCTGGCTCTGTGTGTTTGCGTGTGTGTGTACTGTGTATATATGTAATCAGTCATATTTTAGGAATCAAACTGTAGATTTTAATGAGTCTGGGTTTAAAATTTTTGTTTTGTTGTCCTTATGGCAGCTCAAAAAAAAAAAACTTTTATACCTTATTAAGGTTTTTGTAACGTTTTTTATAGTCAAAAACCATGTTTTTTACTTCTTTAAGGGTGAACAAAATTGTATTCGAATTTATGAATAGTAACATCCGATAGAGCTTCAAAATAGCCCTATTTTCCATTTTGAATCGTTTTGATAAAATATTTTGTTTTATTTTTATTTAAAAAATACTAAGATTTTAGTGGAAAATCCCTCATATCGTAAAAATCTTTCGAAGGATTTCGATGATTTAAGGCTTAAAACGTTTGTTTTCATGTTCTTGCATCAATTAAAAAATAAAAATTTATGTTTTATACCTTATTAAGGTTGTCATAACAATTTTTTATGTTCAAAAAGCGGTTTCTTATTACTTTTAGGGTAAAACAATTGAAAATCGATTGCTTTAATAGTTCTATCTCATGAAGCATTAAAACAGCTTCATTTGAAATTAAAACTTTTTTTTGTTAACTTCATGCCTTTGGTTTTATTAAAGAAAATCTACCATTTTTTCTCTTGAATAAGTCATATCTCAGAAACCCTCTAAATGATTCTCTTGATCTAGGGCTCCAAATGTTTCTTTTTATATCCTTATATAGGTTCACCAAAAGATTTGACGTTCTATACCTCATCAATTTTTAACGCTAAAAAGATTGTTTATGCTGTTTTAGGAGTGAAAAAATTTAAATTTGATTTCATCATAGTTATATTCCATAGATAATTGAATAACTTTATATAATTCAATAATATTTTAACTACAAGATAATTACATTACGTATATCAATTTCAATACTTACTTATAATTATTTGTTCAATTTTTTTTAATTTTAAAAAATTTTAACAATATTTTTTGTACTATTCGGGTAAAAATTATAATGTTATTTTCGAAATAATTCTATATCATAAGGCATAAAAATAGCTTCTTTTTGCATTTTAAATTATTTTAATATTTAATTTAATATTGTTTTTAGTTAAATGATTGCAGAATAATGTTGTTGAGGAAGCTTTGTGCTAATATATTGGCAGCGGTAATTAATATTTTTAAGAGCCCCCGAACAGCCCCCCCCCCCCCCGCAAGGACT
>JAPYYV010008539.1:0-12549 GCA_030522625.1 Copidosoma aretas | reverse complement strand
TTGGCTCAATTTGAATTAAACGATAGTAGTACAAGTGAATCAGATGTGTCCAATGCAGAATCAGATTATGAAGAACATTTTTTGTTTTAAATTTTATCAATAAAATGTCAACTTTGTAATATCTAAATAATTTACTGTAATTGTCTAACTTATTGACTGATTTTTATTTAATGTTTGAATAAAACCTCGTTAATTAAAAAAAAATTTGGAAATTTATTGTTTTCAGACGGTTTTCAGAAGACGTGTCCGCCATATTGGATCTGCCATCTTAAATTTTCCGATTCTGAGTTCATATTCGTGATCAGCGACCCAAAAAATCCCCGAGTAATCATTTTAATAACGATCACTTGCCTTTGTCGACTTTTGTCCGGATTTTTTCGATTTGGCCCTACTGTGCACAGCTTAAGAGACAAATAGACAGATGCGTTGACTTTTTGTTCGTTATTATTATTAACATCAGTATTTAAATTCTTCTGAATTATTAAATATAAATACATAACATGTTATAGATATGTGTAATGATAAAAAATTTAGATAATAGTGTAATAAATACAACCGTGGAATTAATCGCCAATCAGTCTTGTGCTCAAATTTTAAGCAGTGCTTTTTTGTGAGGAGCTATGGAAGAGTTGAGCTCGAGGCTAATTAGCCCTCATAGACCAAGTCTTTTAATAAGTATTCTAAAATTATTAATAGATGATAGAATTTTCTTTAATTCCTTGTCATATTCACTTAAATGAGTTAAAGAAATTTTTTCTTTGTGGCAACAGTTAGATTTCTTTCTTTCTTCTTCTCAAAACATATCTGAACAATATTGACATTTATATTTCATTTGACCATAATAAATAGGTTCTATAAAGAAATCATCTTCATTAGTTTTTATTATTCTTTCATTATTTTTATTTGTAGTAACTGTGAGAGATTTTTTCAAAGTTTTCCTTGTTTTTTTTTGATGATGCAAATGATAAATTCCTTAATTTTTTTTTAATATCTTTGTTTTCAAAAGTTATCATTTTAAATTTACCAGAACCAACGTTAACCGAAAATGATAAGGTTAATTTTGATAGACTTAAAGAATTGCCAAAATATAAGATGAAATTGAAATTTTCAAGATTAATTATTACATAAGTATTTAACATTTTTACAAAACTTTTAATTTAAATTGCTGTTACGCAACAACCTCTTTGAAAAATTATAGTAATAATAATAAAATAATGGAAAACATTTTCCTTCATCTAATACATTATACACATCAAAAGTGGGGGGTTCGCGCGCATAGCACGCACGGGACGGAGCCCCACTAGAATATATATATATATATATATATATATAAGTAGGTCTTTGCCTCCCATTTGCTCTGCTTGCCCAGCCCCCTATTTTACCATTATTATTCCTATTTTCAAATATTTAATTCAAGAATTTACTCTTTAATACACACATGCATGCGTACACATGTAGGCAACCAAATTGAACATGAAAATTTGCTCAAAAATCGAGCAAATATACCCAATTCATTGAATGTATACACATAATTATTAAATTATTATTACTCATTTCAATTGGCGGAGGAAAAATATTATTTTATTCATTAATTTGTTTCTTGTAAAATCTTTACATGCCCTTACATTACTCTTTCTTGTCTCACAACTACTAAGAATTAATTATTTCTTCCATTATAACCAATAGTACTTACAATACACAATATTATCTAATACGCGAGTGATGCAACATAGTTCAACATCAATCACCTTTATATACTAACACAGGAACATGTTAGCATTACTTTTTAGATCGACATTATATTTAAATTTATAACGCATAAATTATAATTCTACGTTAAGGCTTCGTCCTGCGGTCCCGAAATTACCTCTATTTTCGGAAGATCCTAAATATTTTCATAAATCATCTACTGATTCCCTTGTAATATGTTAATAGCTCGCTTCTGCTTATCTCTCCAATATTTTTAAATCATATTTTCCTGACTGATCGTATTATTTCAATTGTTATATTTTTCTGCCTCTTTTCATAGCAACATGCGTTCTATAATCTCGTTTTTTTTTCATTGCAGAGCCTAGAGTTGTCAATTACCATCCAGTTTTTCTTTATTTCCTGATTTATAATAGACAACCTATCCCTGGTGAAATTCTCTTTGATTTTCTCAAGTTCATTTTCCTCGGTTGCCCTGTTTATAAGTCCTATCCTTTCGCCATCCCCACTTTTTCATATCTTACTTTGACTTCTTTGCCCGAGTTTGACGGATTTGTATTGATCATGCCACTTAATTTTTCCATCAATCATACGTCTGGCTACCTGCTTTTGTTAACTTTTAAAGTGGGCAAAATATTATTTTCTGCCCTATTTTTTTTTCCTGTAAGCTAACCGCTTGAGCCTTCATTTTACATATACATCCTAATGTGTTTGCATTTCAACCCGACATCATTTTTGTAATTCTGCCTTCTATTTTTTCTACTTTTTCATTTTTTTTATCCTCCTATCTCTGCTCCGTATGAGCAACCTAATTTTATTAATAACACCATGAGAAATAATTAATGACTAATATTGTTTACTCTAACTCTTTGGCTTCAGCCCAAAAATGCGGTGACTGTGCTTTGCATTCTACCTATCACTTTTTTCCGTGCTACAAGAAGATATTTTTTGTTGAGAACCACACTCCTAGGTCAAAATACTTGTTCACTGATTCCAATACCTCTTCTTCAAATTCAAACAGAGATTTTCCTATCCCCGGTCCATTCCTAAAGATAAGGATTTTTTTTGTGTTTACTTCAAATCTATTTTTAATACGATATTTATCTAGGTCGTTCTGCACTTATTTTGTGTCTTCAAAATGCTATGCGACTAACACAACATCATTAGCAAAAGACAGTTTGTTAGCCTCTGGCCCGTAAGTACCTGATTTTTTGTGCACGTATAGAATATTTTTACATTTTCATACCTTGGTCTATTCTCTGTAGTTGTACACAGAAAATTTCTCTATTCATCATAATAAATGCTGTTTTAAAGCCTACAATCACAGCATAAAATTTGTTGCCCTCTTTTTTTACTTTTTTTCAATTAAACTATTTTACAAAAATATGGTCCCTCGTTCTTCTTTATGCTCTAAAGCCAGCCTGACTGTTCTCTAATATTTTCTACTCGTCTACCTACTTTTTTTACTATTCCAGCAATTATAATTGCTATTAACTTATATCCTACATTTAATAAGGTAGCTTCCCTATGGTTTTTAACGTTCTTCTACTCCTTTCCAGCCGTGTGAATTGGATGGATTCTTGCTATCTTTCACTCTTTAATAATTTGTGTTTCTGTCGATAACTATACGAATGTTTGTTAATTCAATTATCCCAATCATGGGCACATTTTTAAAACATTTTCTTACAATTCCGTTGTCTTCTACTGCTTTTCCGTTTTTTATTTTCCCTAGGACTTTTGGTGATTTAATGATCGGTATATCCTTGTCAAAGTCCTTCCAGACTTTGCTGTTGATTGATATACTTCTTTATTAATTTTCTGTATACCACGCTTAGTTGTTGTCTCTTGACAAATATTTAAAATTATTTTTTTATGCCCTTGTCTTTTTTTTATCCCCCTTTTCTTTCCGCTATTTTGTTTAGGTTTTCATCAGCCTTTTCAATTTTGTTATCTCTGATAAATTCTTTAAACCTATTTTTTTAGTTAATAATTCAATTTTTTAACTCTCTTTTTTTTATTCGTTAAGGTTACCTGTAATCCACCTATTCTGCTTAATTACTCTTAAATATTGTTTATCAATTTTTTAATCTTTTTTCTCTTTTATTCCTATCGTTTTTAGTTCCTTTGCTACCTGTGTAATTATATTAGGTAAACAGTCCGATTTTTCTGTAATATTTATTCCCCCTTGCTTAATTATTTGATGCCAATATTTCTCTCCAATCTCTTTTACACTTTTTGATCCTCAATTTTTTACTTTTTTTCTACACTATTGTTTTCTCATAATACTGCCTGCGATTTCAAAGTGTATCAGTAGATGATCAGACTCACTTCCAGTTACGACTTTGAAAATTTCAACAGCACTATAACCCTCTGTCTTTACCTCCTATACAAAGATAAGACTGATCGCTCCCCTTCTCCTACATAAGTTATCCAGCTGTCTCAGTCTCCTCTTTTATACCTATGCTTTATCACTAATCTAAAGTTTCAGAACTATTTCAACACTTATTTTCCTTTATTGTTTCAATGCTCATCCTCTGATTTTCTTTGGCTATAAACATTAGTGTCTTATGTCTTCATTTGATCTTCCGAGGAAAAACAAATTTGATTTTATGCGACGTTGCGTCGAATAGTGTGTCGACCTCTTCAGACATTTATTCACAAAAATATAAAAATAATTATCACAGTGACCGACGTAAACAAAAAACGGTTAGAGATTAACAATATATGGCCGCATATTACCTTATTTTAAACCGTAAAGGAAATTATTACACGTATTGAACGAAAAGCATTTATGCCAAAGAGCTCGAAATACGTCGTCCGCAAGGCAGGTTAAAAATAATAAATTGGCAGCGTTTTAAGCAAACCTATTATTAACATTATCATATAATATCTGAAAGTCATATAAATGCGTGCGCAGCTGCAAAACCTGAAATAACCATCTTAGGTGATCCTTCCCAGCTGATTACAGGGTTCAACGGCTTTTGGGTAAGGTAAATGTGTAGTATGCGGCGAAATGGCCTCCAGAGCCTCTGGGCATGATCAAGGCACTATTAGAAGATCTAAAAAAGATTTCTAGGGACGACGACCATTCGTGCGATATTCATGCGAAACGTTAACAAGTCCAAGGTCCAATTTCCTACGCAGTTTAAGTAGCAGGTTAGGTTTGCGCTTTTGGATCGGTAAAAGATCACACTTATTCTGAAAGTGACAGCAAGTACACATCTGGCAAAGGAAGTTAGAGAGACCATAGCGAATCTTAAGCTGACCGTGGCAAGATTAGAGGCCGCCAGGGGCCAAGAGTGCTTCTTTTATTAGATTCTGGTTTAATTATAGCGAACTGATGTATAATTTTTATCTGTCCAGGTATGAATGAGGAGAGCCTTTTGCTCCATTGATGAGTAACCTCAAGGCACATAACGAGAGTCCAAAGACGACCGTTTGACAGGTTTTGGACCACGATGGTTGCTGAGTCTTTGGGTAATACCACGTTGGTTTGGGAGAAGCCAAAGACTTATTGTCTGGAACAAGCATGACTCTAACGAAAGAGTCTTTAAAAAGAGCTGAGGATCACAGAAAAATGCCGTCAGGAGGAACCTGATGCTCAGATCAGGGCACTACCAGACAATAATGTCGAGTACAGGATAACATAACAGAGGCAGGGAACCGGCTTTCAGTATCCAAGAGCCCTGAGCTGGCACTATCAAAATGTCAGCATATATTATGCTACTTCAGTGGGGGGCTAAGCATAAAAGACCCGCAAAAACGTGTTAAAATATACAAGTCCATAAAATTCAAGAAGAAATATTGTGGACGTCAATGCCACGACGCGGTACCCGCGCATTCTTAGACAGGACCCTTCGTTACTATTCTAATTTTTAACAAGGACTTACGAGACGTTAGTGTTTGCTCGTTTTTGTAAGTATTTCCTTACATACCTCTTTTTTTCTTTTGTTTCTCTTTTATCTCATGGATCAACTAGCTAAATACATTGCGTCTATGATACAAATGTTTCCAATTTTTAATTCATGCCGTGATTTCACTAAATTTAGTTTAAATAAATTAATAAGTGAGCGCGGTTTGTCGAGTTTAATAATGCAAGAATATTTAACGTCTGGTAAGGAAGTGTGCCGATCAAGCTGTCCGTCATGCTCTCACTCGTGTAGTCTAGGTTAGATTAGATCTCGCGAAATAAGCAGTACGAAGGTCAAGCACATACAGAAGCTCTCTTTCAAGTATGCGGACGCGCGCAAAAAAAGTAATGCAGGTTAGTAAACAGAGAGTGTGAGTCTGCTACAGAAAGAAGACGCTAGAAAAAAAACCAGAAAGAGCGATACGGAGTTGATCGGACAAAGAGGCGCCAAAGAAAGTCAAATGGGTTAGTCCAGCCATTTTACCCACGAATTCCTGTCACCTGAGGGGAGGGGGGGGGGGTCACAAAAGTCCGCGTTGGGGACGCCCGACGAGACAAACAGCAGCGAGCGCTCAAGGCGTCGACTATTCTCCGATCTGCGTAGCATTGAGGAAGCGGCGTAAACAGCATGGCTCATGCCAGGTTGGCCAAGACAAATATTTTTCTTACGTAGTATATTGCGTAGTATACTGCGTAATACGCTGAATGTAGTAGTGTTACTTGCTTTGCGCTAAGAATCAACATAGCAGTGCCGTCAGTATACATACAAGATTTTTTGTTATGTTTGTAAAAGCACGCGTTGTCTGTGTTGTGAGTACACATTTTCACAGACACATGCACATGTTTATTTTCGTATCTCACTAATTTGCTTTGGCGTAAAATACCAGTTTTCTAGCTTTTCATAGATCATTATTTTATTTGTGCTATCTATTATTGGTGTACGTGTAGTAAATACATTTCCATAACTCTCTTACCTTGGTATAAACAGTTACTGCTGGAAGAGTTCACAGGGCCATGATAAAAAGGTTTAGGTTTAAGAAGCCAAGGTAAGAGAAAGCAGGATAGTCCTGCATTTAAGGAGGTTCAGGTATTTTTTGCAAAAAGTTATAGAGTTCTGAAAAATATGTATATTGCTCTTCAGCACATGAGACATATGCATAAACTTTTCCAATATTTATTGCCAGGCATTTTTTTCGAGATACGAATTCTCGAAATTGCATGATTTAAGATGACTCTGATGGGAGAGAAGGTTTTTACAGCCTTATATCGATGATAATTTTACAATGAAAAATTATTGAGACAACAAAATTTTTGTATAGATAGCTTGCGTCTTGTGGAAGACACTCGTGTCCAAAAATATATACTATTTCAGACATTCAAAAGAAATATCAACTCCAACGAAAACAACGTACTGATGAGGTCCTATGTCAAATGCAAGGGGGAGAACCGAGCATCGTCTACTGACAGCTCGTCTTTTCACGTCGTACAAAATATCGTACAAATATCGTACAAAAAGAATTTTGATTTTCGAAAATTTGTGACACACTTTTGTTGATCAAAGTTGAGATACCTCGAAATTTTTTATGTCATTTTATATCTTGTGAACAAAGTATTTCGAAGTTTTGTTACTATCCACGAGGGTCTCGAGACACTCAAGTCTCGTCATCATTACCTTTCACTTTGTCTTCTCACCGGCTACACTAAAGGAATTTAAACCAAAAGTCCAGCAGAAGTTGTAATTTTTCACGCTCTGTAGTAAGCAAATTTTTCACAATTGTAATATTAGTATACCAAAAGATTGCCACAAAGTTGGCTCTATTCAGAAATAGATTTTAAGGGAACAACCAGCTGTTAAATTCACTCTGGAAAGATTTTTTTATAGATGTACTAACTGTTTTATCAACGATGATTGATATAACCGCGGAAAAAAATCAAAAAAATTACAATAAAATTAAATGTAATTTGGTATTCTGATATTCATGGATGGGACAGGAAAGATATTCAGTTAAAACTTTGTCATAATATGTTCCTGTACATTTCGTGGATTGATTTAAAAATCTGACATATTTTATTTAATACATTTTGTTACGGGAAATTTAAATATGCACTTCGCTGTTCGATTCATAGCTTACTTTGTAACTTTGACGTGGGATGGACAAAACATACAATTAAGGTACATTGATGTCCCAGTAACATCAGACTAATATTTCGAAAAAGTAGTGATGTTTGAATAGTAATGATGAAAAAATTTTTTTTAATTGTTTGCTGAAGTAGCAAATATCACTTGGTTTAACGTTCATTCATGAACTATTTTTCTCATAAAACTAAAAATGTACGAATGGGACAGAAAGGACATAAAAATGGAGAACATGCTAAAATCATCTTCCATAAATTCTAAAACAAATACTGACAGGCTAAAGTCGATTTTTCCATTATATAGGTAACATTTAAGACTCATAATTATTTTTTGTAGTGAAATATTGTACTTGGTAGTTGAAATGTCAGTAGGTATTAGTAAATTCACGTCGCGGACACGGGACAGAAAAAACATTTTGCGTCATTTCCAATTTTTTTTACAAGTTAAAAATTACTTTAAAATTTAAAGTAAAGAAAAATGTCACATATGTCGAGCCTGTACAACGTGGATTTTTTTTCAATGGCATAATTTATAGTCTCATGATAACGTAAGGACACGTTTGGGTCTACTTTTTGATGATCTCCCATACAGAGTTGTGGCTCCTAATTTAACTTTCAATCTTTTAAGTCTCCTTCTGAACTAATAAATAATATGCCCTGCGCTTTACAGTTTTTTTAAATTTTGTGTGCTAATAATTAAATTCTTCTAGTCTCTTCGACCACAAGACTATAGCATGGAACTTCTTGGATTTTAAAGTTGAAGCTTATTAGACTAGAAAAATAGTGAAAATTTCAGGAACTAAATCCTTACACTTTTGCTATATTTTTAATCGCTTCTTCATAGTGTTTTATGTAACATAAGTATTTTGAAACAGTTTCGTACGGTCGGGTTTTGAGTTATTAACAATTTAGTACCGGAAATCGAACTTTTTTCTAATTTTTATTAAATATAAGAAAAACTAAGGACCGTACAGACAAACGTTTTTGATATAAGTTATAGTCCACTTAATTACCTACAATTTAAACAAAAAAGTTCGTCTCCAACCAATAGTCCGCTCGCAAATTGCAAAATAACACGAAAATCGACATTTTCGTTTTGTTTAAATAACTATTATTTAAATGCAATTAAGATGCCGAAAATCTATCAAAATAGAGTTTTCGTTATGCACAAGTAGCAAACCAAAACTGAACTGAAACCGACAGATAGTTTACGAACAATTTAATTTGCAACTATAAAACTTGCGAATTTCAATTTGGTGTAAAAATTTTTTAAGGGCTCGTACATTACCGTCCTTAATTTTATATACTACTATAATCGTATATTTTAATAGTTAATTATAAAATTCGCGATTTTTTAAATATTAAACTAACATTTTGCAATAAAAACGCTTTTGAGCTTAGTTGCATATTGAATAGCTCTTCGGTTTATTGTAATTGGTCGATGGTTTTACTTGCATTGTATTGCTGACATTTTTCTGAAAATTAAAAAAAAAAAGTCACCGTACGACCAACAGGAGCGGAGATACTTTTGTTTTTTTTCAAAAAATCGCTGTGACTTTGTTTATTAACATTATGACGTGAAATTGAAGCATATTACGGTCGAAGCGCTATATTTTCCGAGGACTTATTTTGAAACTGCTTATGGCTCTTTGTATTGTTGCTACGATGAAGTATAACGTAACGTTTTCTCGCGTGGTGCGAAAAGTTGCTTCCCCTGCGGCGCGGCGGCGGCTCGGCCTCTCGCCCGAGCGCACTATCCGAGAGCGGCCCTTCAAATCCAAAGCGTCGGAAAATTTTGCGATATCCTTGCTTCTATTGGTCCTAGACTCACCTTTTTTTTTTAATTTGGGGTAGCTCATCGAAATATTAACAATGACGATATGTTTTTTGCGTCCAAGGTCCAGAACAATTTCTTTTTTCCAACATAGTCTTTACATAACATTTTTATGTATAATAAATAGGAAAATGAAAACATACGAATAAATGCTTGCATAGTTTATCTATTACACATTTTACAGTTCACATATAATAACACTATAATGAAAATAGTTTCCAATTAGCACCTAGTATTATACACCGCTGCATGTGATTCAGCAGTCTATCTAGTTATCTATTAATTTTCAACGCCGACGCAGCATTCTCGGTAAACATCCTCATTAGGTAGTGCTGTACGTCAAAAGCATTCGAACGTAGATAATTTCTTGTGCAGTGTAGTGTGTACAGCTACAGTAGTGCGTGCGGCTAGGCCCGGATTGAAGTGTCCCGCCCTTCTTTCACTGCCATAAACCGGTTTCATCTCACCCTCCTAGCTCTGTTTTCGTTCACAGTACAGTCACTCTGTAATGGTCGTAGAAGCAACACGTTCACTACGCTGGAATTTCACTGCTGAATAGTAAATACTTTAGTGTAGTATATCACGTTCCAATTGATACGTTGCAGGAATACGAACATTTTAATTATATAGTTACGTACACGTGCCATCGGGTTGCAAAATATTATGGATCCGGAGGCCCGAACAAATTTTTCTTTGAGTGATTAAAAATTTTATACATGACACGTTCAACTTTTCAGGCAGAAACATTAATTATTGACGAAGGAAAGTGCCTAATTTGCGATCGCCAAATCCCAGAAAATCAGCGCAAAGTTTTTAAGCAACGTGCTATCACGTCTCTAATACAAGCCAGCATCAAACGCAAAGATCGGAAGCACCTGCAGTTTAAAAAATTATCGCAAATGGTTATCTACAATGCCTCCCATACAACGTATCTCCGTCAATCGAGCATCAATAGAGATGCCACAGATCAGTCACCATCAGCCGGACCTTTAAGGCGCTCCCTTTCCTAGGATGACTCCGATTTTGGTAATTTATGTCTATTTTGTGGTACCGATGCTTCCGAGTATTTTATAAGCGAGCGAAGTAGAAACAAAGCCGTGACCATCCGTTATGTTACTACACCGGACACGAAAGATAAAATTGTTGCTGTCGCGAGTGATAAGGAAGATGAAAAGTATACGGAAGTCCACGCGCGCATAGCACACATACCTGACCTAGTGGAAGTAGGAGCTCGATATCATGTACCATGTTACTCTCGTTTTTTTCTGTATAGCCCTACACGTGTTCTCAGTCGCCCAGTAACATTAAAATCGCAAGCAGCAGTGAAGTACGTCATAAATTACTAGTTACAAAGCACTGAAGAATGTCAATTTTCATTACAACAAATCCTCGAGACGTTCGCATCATTACCAGAGGTGTCAGAGTGTCCATCACAGGGTCGCGACAAGATTAATGGAGCATTTTAGCGATAATATGGCGGTACATGCATGGAAAAACGAAATAATACTAACATTTCGGTATGTCGGTGACAAAATTCTAATTAAAAAATGGCACGATAGTAGATGTAAAAATGAGGAGGAGGAGCGGCAAAGAATCGTTCAGACAGCGGCATCAATTATTTATCAAGATATTAGAAGTACATATTATAATACTGAGACTTACAAAGCACCAGATGCGTTTTTAGACGGAGTAGACAATGAAGTGACAGCAACATTAAGAATTTTTTTAGACAGTATCATAAAAAGAAATAAGCGTTCGGAAAACATAAAATGGGACCGTCAAGTTGTAACTATAGCCCACGCCATTATTTATACAGTACGGCCACGATCTTTCATATCCTCGATTTTTCTCGGGTTATCGGCGATGATGCACAAAAAACATGCATCAAAAGCACTTATAAACGCTGTATCATTCTTGGGCCTCTGCTCTTCATACGAGGACGTGCAACTGTTTGAATCATTGATTTTCAAATTTTCAAAAAGCTGTGTTGTTGTATTTGACGGTTATCCCGAGTCGGCAACTTCCTCTTGCACAAAAACTGCAGAACGTTTGCGGAGAGCAACGAAAGAGGCATGCCGTGAAATAATTATTGACCGTTCGATGGTAATGATCACCTCGCAAGATAAATTTTTATCGAACGACAAAAATAAAAACTTAATAATAAAATTGTTACGAGAAGAATTTAAATCAGCTAATATTACGACAGCCATTGAGATCGCGCGCAGTAATAAGACTACCATTATTATTGGCAAGGACACTGGCTTGCTTATACTGCTCACCCAACCTGCTTTTCCTTTAAAGTTAGACAGAATTTTCTATTTGGTACCAGGCAAAAGTAAAATATCAGCAAAAATATATAAAATACACAGCTTTCAATTTCCTCTGCAACATTTAGTATGTTTTTTGCATGCTTTTTGTGGGTCCGATACGACGTCAGAATTTTATGGAGTCAGGAAAAAAAAGGTAGTCACTGTAATGCTGAACGATACTCAACTGCAGAATCTTGCCACTGTTTTTAACGAAAAAACAACCCCTGTAAATGTTATAGCCGACAGCAGTAAAGCAATAGTCTTAAAGTTATATGGTACTCAGTATAATCAATAATCATTGCAAGATCTCAGATAATATTTATTTCAAAAATTGACGAGCAAAAAAAATTTTAAATTAGAAAAACTTCCACCAACCAATTCAGTTGCTCTTTTGCACGGGTTCAGAGTATTTTACCAAATACAAACGTGGTTGGGCAATGTAATGGAAGCTACCCAATGGAGATGGAAGATTACTGGAAAAGGTTTACTACCAGTCTATAGTTCTGAACCACTGTTTCCGACGAACCTTTTAGAATCGATATTCTGTAGGTGTGAGAAAGGGTGTCGATCTGTAGCATGTAGCTGCAAAAAGCATGGCCTTAAGTGCTCTGATGTATGCGTATCTTGTCGCGGACAATCTTGTGATAATAGAG
>JAPYYV010008538.1:0-12549 GCA_030522625.1 Copidosoma aretas | reverse complement strand
CGAGCAAGTTCAACACTCCCCGTTGAAATTCATACTCGGTGCCTCTAATACAGAGCGCAGAGTGTAGGAAAGGAAAAATTTGGAAGATAGGAAAAAAAGTAGAGGAACCGTTTCGTCCACGATCGCTAGCCAGGACTCATCAGTATAGCTCACTAGCGATCTTGCTATATAAAAAAAAAAATTCTGTTCGTAAATCGAGTATAGAAGCAGCGTTCTATATATGAAATATTGAATAATCGAACGAGTTGAGTACGGGAGTTTTAGAATAATTTGATTTATTTCTGGTGTACGATTGAAATATAATGCCAAATTTCACACGCTATATTAATCACGCCTTCGCGGTTAGTACGCGTATCAGTGCAAGTATTAGACGTGTTCGTATATAGCAAGATCACTAGTGAGCTATACTGATGAGTCCTAGCTTGCGATCGTGGACGAAACGATTCCTCTCCTTTTTATCCTATCTTCCAAATTTTTCCTTTCCTACACTCTGTGCTCTGTATTAGAGGCACCGAGTATGAATTTTAACGGGGAGTATTGAACTTGCTTGGTATGAAGTAAATGCGTATGCATGTGTGGGTGCAATTTGATTGCACACACACACGCATAAAAAAAAAAATTCTGTTCGTAAATCGAGTATAGAAGCCGCGTTCTATATATTAAATTTTGTCACTTCAAAAACCACATGAATGGTTTGTTTAGCATTAAAAATTGTTACAACAACCTTAATTGGGTATAAAACATCAATTTTTTTTGTAAACTTATACAATGATATAAGAAACACATTTGAAGCCCTAGATCATGGAAAACTTTTGGAGAGGATGTAAGATATCACTTATTCAAGAAAAAAGATATAGATTCTTTTCAATAAAAAAAGTGTGAGGTAATCAAAATTGTTTTATTTTAAATATAGCTGTTTTATTGATTCATGAGGTACAACTATTAGGGTAATCTATTTTTAATTGTTTAACCCTAAAAGTAACAAGAAACCGCCTTTCGGACATAAAAAATTGTTATAACAACCTTAATAAGGTATAATACTTGAATTTTTGTTTTTTAATTATTGCAAGAATATAAAAACAGACGTTTAAAGCCTAAAATCATCATAATCACTCGAAAAGTTTTTAAGATATGAGGGAATTTACACAAATATCTCAGTTTTTTTAAAATAAAAACTAAACAAAATATTTTATAAAAATTATTTAAAATAAAAAATAGGGCTATTTTGAAGCTTTATTGGATGTTACTATTTAGAAATTCAAATAAAATTTTTTTCACCCTTATAGAAGAAAAAACCTGTTTTTTGACTAGAAAAATCGTTATAAAAACCTTAATACGGTATAAAACTTAATTCTTTTTATAAGTCGCCATTAGGACGAGAGAACAAAAATTTTAAGCCCAGAACCATTGAAATCTACCATCTGACTCCTGAGATATGACTGATTACACACACACACACACACACACACACACATACACACACACACACACACAGACTTTTTCTAAAAATAGTATTTTTTCATTCTAAATACTATATAAAACATTTCTAACGCGTTTCTAGAAAAAAATTTTTTTTACCGATACAAAGCTTCTTCTATAAGGAAGAAAAAAGGTCAACATATAGAATTAGATCACAGATTTAGCAATCAAACCTAATATTACATGTACCCTGCTTAATGGTTACCCTATCATGGCTTATCTTACTGTTTTCCATAAATGTGTCAGCCCCTGGCCCGTAAAAACTTGTTTTATTGTTCATTGAAGTTTTATCATTTTTAGACGTATCTATATTCTCTTTAATTTTACCCAGAAAATTTCTGTATTGATCGTATCAAGTGCTGTTTCGAAGTCTACGAATACAGCATATCATTTATCGCCCACTTCCTTTAGTTTGTTTACAATTAAATGATTTAGTATAAAAATATGGTCTCCAGATGTTTTTGTGCTCTAAAGCGTGCTCAACTCTCCTTAATTATATTGCACTCTAATAACTATTTTTTTTACTCATTTACTAATTATAATTTCTGATATCCTAAATCTTACATATCAAAATGTGACTCTCCTGTAGTTTGTACGTCCATCTACTCCTTCCCTGCCTCATAAATTGGATATATTCTTGCTTTTTCTCACCATCTTAGCATGCGTGTCTCTGTATTTATACTGTTAAGTATGTTTGTTAATTCAATCATCAAAATCATGAGCAAATTTTTCACATATTTGCCCACGATTCCGTCGTCTTTTTCGGCATTTATGCTTTTTATCTTTCCTAGGAGTCTTTTTACTTTAACAATCGATTTATCTTCGTGAAAATCCTCTTAGAAATTGTTGTAAATTCCTGTATCCTTTTAGTTGCTTACGGTATAACATGCCTGAGAAAATTTATAAAACGATTTTTTTATGCCTCTCTTCATTATTTCTACCTATAAAACGTATTTTACACTTATTTTTCACTACTTTGCTTGGTTTGTGCTTATATGTATCAATTTTTTCATCTCTAATAAAATTTGTTGTCCTTTTTTTCCCGACTTTAATTCAGTTTGTGTACTCTTATTTTCATTTTTGACTATTCATTGAGATTTCCTGTAATCTTCCTTGTCTGCTCGATTATTCTTAAATCTTCTTTATTAATTTTGCAATCATTTTCCTCTTTAAATCTTATAATTTTTAATTCCTCTGCTACCTGTCTAATCATACTTGGTAAACTGTCTAAATTTTGTGTCATATTTATTCTACCTGGGTTGATTAGTTGATACAATTATTTCTCTCTTATCTTTTTCACTACTTTTTGTTATTTATATTTTTACCTTCTTTTCACATTACTGTTTTCTTATAATCTTCTGCTTCTATCCCTTCTTACCTTTTTCAGTTGATATGACCTACAATTTTAAATGTCATCAGTAGATACTTATACTATTTCTAAACATTACTTTCAAAGTTGAAACAGCACCATAGCCCTTCGTCTTTGCATCCAATACCAAATTAGGACTGATCTCTCCTCTTCTGCCACATAATCTATTTACCCCTCCCAATCTTTCTCTGTATACTCATAATTTACTACTAATTCTATGTCTCAGCAGTATCTTAACATTTTTTTACCTTCCCTCTTTAGATCTTCATTCCCGGACTTCATTTTGTTACAAAGATTAGTGTCTTTTTCTGTTAGCTCCTATTACATCCTATCATGTAAATCGACAGTTACTCCTAGTTTTATTTGACTTTTTATTTAATTACAGTCTTATCTAATCGTAAAGTATTGGACGGGTTAAAACAGCATCTAATATGTCACAACGTTAAACAAATAGAATATATTGTTGTCCAAAAAATAAAATAATTTTGATTGAATAATATGATTTATCAAAATTAAAATTTTTTTCCAATAAAGATAAAAGCGAAACAGTTAAAGTAAGTGTAAAAGGATTAATAGATTTGTAGTAAGGAAAGTGAAGCAACTGTAATAAGGGAAAGAATATTGTTTTGTTCGATATGATAGAGATGGAGCAAAGAGAGCTGACACAAATATATTCGAGTTAAAAATCCTTCAAAATCAACGTAGAACAATGCTATTTAAGTATAACGTGGGTAGGGCATTCAAGAACGCGCTGATCAGGTGGTGGAGGGGGAGCTAATATTTAGTGAGGACAGTTGAGGTGGAAGCGGGCGCGAGCTAAGCTTATTATTTCGGGTTTAGGAAACACGTAAAATTTTACGTTTAACTACGTGATTTGAGAGGGAGTAGAAGGGCAGCGGGTCGGCACAGAGAAAGGCAAAGTTCAACATTTTACCACATAACTACATAATATAAAAAGAAATAAATAAGATGGGTTTCGTGTCAACTGTTCTAGCACGGCACGTGAGTGCCGAACATCTACTTTTTTTCTTACGATAAGAACGTTAAAACTAACTCATAAAATGTTTACAAAATACGTTTTCGACGTATATTTACCTTACCTTTCCAATAAAACTGTCAACCTTTCATAAAATGAGTTTTTAACCTAAAAAAGATATAAAATATGGTATATCTCGAAAACAACATTTTCGATATTTTTTCTTATAGTCGAGATCGAAAGACCAACTTTTTTACATCAAAGTAGCTATTTTCCAGACACAAGTTTTTTTGTTTTTGAGAGGAATACGATGGAAAACAGTAGGTGCCGTGCCATCTATCGGTGGCTGGCTGACACCATACACATACCAGTAGTTCAACCAGCGTACGTGCGATACACTGCAAGGTTATTTTGTCTTACGACGTAACTTGTATTGAAGTACAATATAGAAAAGATGCTAAGTTGAATAAATATAAATGTGTTCATGACATTGTGACAGTGGGCCACCAATGCATCTTCTGTTTGTCATTATATTTAAAAATGCATATATCAATATTAAAATTCAGTTTTTGAGATATACTATGTTTTGTATGTTTACTCAAAAAGTTCCTGCCTTGATCAGTTAGAATGACTCTCGGAGATCCAAGGATGCAAATAAAGTGTATAAGGAAAGCGTCTGCGATTGACGCTGATGTTGTACCTTTTAGAATTTGGTGCAGAATTTAGAGAGCTGGTCTTGCATGGTCAGAATGAATTGACTTTTGTTCCGGGTTCTCGGCAAGCACCCCACGATGTCAAGTGCCACCTTGTCTAACACATTTCCGGGTGTATCAGTTGTAAGCATAGGTTGTTTGGTATTTAGTATGTTCAGTTGACACTGCAGACGCTGCTCACTGCGCCGTAAAATGTCGTACTTAAGCCCCTCCCAATAATATTCTTGGCAGCTGTAGCAAAAGGTTTTCGATGCACTTCTGTGTCCCCCAAGGGGTAACTTGTGAGCTTAGAAAAATATTTGGTCTCTATCGCTACCTTGCACATAAGCTAGAGTGTTTTTGCATTTAATTTGATGGTTCAAGTAAAAGCCAATTTTTGGAGTGTGTATCTCTTTAATTGAAAAAATTTGTCAACGTTGTACGCTAGCATTCCTATCTCGTACGGGGTCTTTTTGCTTGTTGATCTTGCGATGCTTTAGTTGTAGCCGGAAACTGCAAGTTTTTCTCTTTTGGTTCCGTCATCCCGTTTTTCGGTTGCGTTTTACATTGGAGTCGAGCTTTTTGCTGTCGAGTTGCAATGATGATCTGATTAGTGGCCGCGGGGTTTCGCGAGAGTACGTCAGCTGGTGCGTTGAATAGGACAGGTATGTGAAGTATTTCGTAATAGTACTCCGATAATTTGAAACGATACTTTTTTTTAGCTATTTTTGTGCTCTTGTATTTAACTCTGCCGTCTAGAACCACACTAACAGTAGGTTATCTGTAATGATAGTGAACCTTCGACAATACACCTATGGCTGAAAGGTCTGCACAGCATTAGCACCGTGCATATTCCCTTTTTGTAAGTGTTGTATCAAAGTTTTGGTCCTTGTTGGACTCTAGAGATGTAGGCGGTTGGTAGATCGCGACCGATTTTTCCTTATGACAGAATTTCTCTGATAGTAAATCTTGAAGCATCGGTAGTGATAACGAAAGGCTGGCCAATGTCAGGAAATTTGTCGCTGCAGGGTCATGCACAAGGCGTTTTTGAGCCGCTGGAATGTACGGTTCTCTTTTTCGGTCTATCAAACAGCTTTATTGTTCTGCAAAAGCTTACTTACTGGTTTATCCTCTTTTGCAAATCCCTTTATGAACCACCTGTAGTAGCCTGCCAAACCTAAAAACTACCGTAACTTTTTTTATATTTTCAAGTAAGGAGTAGTATCTCACAGCCTTAACCTTCTTCGGGTCAAAGCTTTGGTTCATAATGTGCCTTAAGTACGTTACTTTCCTTTGCATCAATTTGTACTTGTTGGGTTCCAGTTTCAAGTTAGCATTCCTAAGGCGCTACATCATTTGTTCGAAGAGTCGTTCTTGGTCTTCAAATATTTTTGTGTAGATCACAATGTCGTTTACGTATACAAAGACGCCCTTCCCTGTTATTTGAGATACACTATGGTCTGATGGAATTTAGACTAGCAATCTATCATTGTGTAGTACCTTAAGTTTCTGACTTGATTAAGGATATTAGTAATGTGAGAAGAGGGAAAGTATATGGGAATGGTCTTTTTATTTATCGGGTGGAATTCCAGGACTACCATTATTGTTATCCGTGCTCTTTTTAGGAAAGAGCCAGGGAGCTGTGTTGTGCCGGGACCGCAAGTGTCTGATTATACCTTTCTCTAGCAGTTACTGTACCTGGCGCTCGACTTCGGCTCTTAACGCATGCGGTAGTCTGTACTGTTTGGTCGATATAGGTATATCGTCGATTGTTAGTATGCGATGCGTAACGATGCTAGTCCATGTCAGTTCGTCACCGTCAAGGTAAAATCTCTTGCAAATGTTTTGGAGCAATCGCTCTGCTTGAGCTTTTTCGTCATCATTCAGCGTATAGATCTCCATGACTCTCATGAGCTGGCTGAGTCTTGACTCTTGGATCGACACAGGGCTTCGATTGAGATGGATGAGGGGGCGTTTTTTTTTTAGAGGTAGTAGATGCCTGCCAAGTGATTATTATTGTCCGAAATGTCCAACTCACGGCAAGTCTCTTCGAAGGAATTTAAATATCTTTCTCTTTCGCTAAAAAAGACGAATTTGTCGCCCTCCATTGCAGTGCAGAATAAGTCTAAGAGGATCTTCTTCGTCTCGTTCTCATCTGAGTCAAGCGCGCTCGCGTCCTAAAGAGTTCGTCACCATTGACGAGGTGAGTGTTATCGTCTTGTATTGTAGCATATTCCCTATATTCTTGTATTGTAGATATTCCCTATAGTCTTGTGTCGTAGTCGGAAGGGTATTCAGTCACCGCATGGCATGAGTATTTTCTTGGGAGTTGATTTTTACCTTATGCTTGGTGAAAAGTTGGATCTAAGTATCCATTCAAACGGTAGTTCTAGATCGTCCGAGATGATTTAAAAATTAGTTCTCAAGGCTCCTAAGCTGATAACGGCTGAGCCAGAAGTGGATTTGTCATTGGTCCTAATCCTCTTGATTAGTCTAAGGTCGCTTTTATTCACTGTGCCGTTGTCCGTAACTAGTCGTTTTTAGATCAGTCCAAGCAACGCTCCGATGTCAATAAGTTGCTGTCTTTTGGGTTTTTGTATATTAAAGTATAAAAATTTTCCGTTGGCTTGGTTTGAATTAACATAGTTCATTCTATCAGTGGTGTCGCAAAAGCATTGTTTAAATACGGTGACTCAACTAGGAAATTTTAGTAGTGGGTGCTCGAAGTTGATTTTGCACCGTGTGTCCAGTATAGGAACTTCATTCCTAATATACCATTGAGTGGGATCGCGAATGGACTTTCGGCGTCGTCAAATGTTACTGCGTACTCAAAAAATTTCAGTCTTATTATTACGACTTATAGTACTGTCTCACCACCCACTCCTTGGAAATTCATAAGTTCACATTTCTCGATGAGTACTTCGCAGAGTACACTGTTAACCTTCATTTTTTTTCATAAGAGCCAGAGTCTACCATCAGACTCACTACCTTTCCTTCTATGTAATATTCTAGGTAAGGTACGTGACTATGTCGTGATTCTGTTTTGACGGCATTACCATGAGTAAGGCCTGGTCTAGGTCTGTAGAGTGCATTGGAGGCTCGGGAGCTCCCTGAGTCACGCTCATTACTCGGATTTCCGACACGTTTTCCTGTGTCGTGCACTTATTATACTGTCATGTTCGGCAGTACTGTAGAGTGTGGCTCTGACTTCTACAATACACACAGAAATTACAGTTGGTTGAACCGTGTCCCAGTTTTTCGTATCTTTTACAGAGTAATTGTCCTCTTGTTTATCGCATATTTGGTATACAAATCTGTCAAAGTTACAGTTAGCGCTTGAATGGCCCTGCGTTTTGCAAGTCTTGCAGATAAGTAGTGCTACATTTGCCTTTCCGCAACGAAGGGCCGTATGGCCTGCCAAGTTCCACATTTAACATACGAATTGAACGTTGCAGTCGGCTTCGCGAATGTTTGCTGCCCTGTATTCTGGACAGTCTATTGCCGTGTGGCCTGACTGTGAGTATATTCAGCAAATGCGTCCTTGCCAGCATTGCTCCTCCATATGGTTGGTGAGGTGGCAGATTTTCACCTATTCACCACATACTGGGCCCTCGCCGATTTGCAGCTGTTAGCCGTGTGGTCCGCCTGCTTACATAGCTGGCAGACAAGTTATAGAGTGCACTCAACGTCTAAGTGTTTGCTTGATTTACACAAGCTGCAGTATAGAGCATATAGCCTTTTCTCAAATTGTGGCCCTAGGCAGCTTCATTGTTTTCTTAGGGCTCGTTGGGTCTTGATCGACTTTTCAGCCTTAATGGCTCTCTTAATTAAGTCCTGTAATTCTTCGTCGTTCACCGGACTTAATTTAGCTTTGATTTTTGGCTTGAGGCCGCTTCTAAATCACTCTGGCGCACTTTCTTGCAGGGCAGCAATATACGCGGAAGACGCAGCAGTGCTGTATGTAAGTCCCTTTTCTTCCAAAATTTTCTGTTGCCAATCGTTTATACGATACTATTAACGGCTCGTCATCTCTCTGAAATTTGTTTGTCCATCTCTTCCTGCAACTGGTGTACCGTTTTAGTAAGGGTGTTAACGGTTTTAATGTGTGCCTTACGGGCATCTATGGCCCTATATGTGACTTGTCCTAAGGCTGTTCACGCTTTGCTAATCAGTTTGCTGCGTATCAGTTTAGTAAGGTAAGTTTCGTCTGCCACGGCTACCATATGTTCAGCCTCACCGCAACCTTAGAGGAACATACTGAACGGTATATAATCGCCGCTAAATTGGAGTACCACCTGTAAGGCTTCCTTAAGAGCTACAGATTAAGTCATGTTCGTTGGTGGAGGTATAGGCCATGAAATGGGGTGTGAAACAGGTCGGTAGGCTGCAAATTGCTCTCGTTACCACTATCCATGCCGCCCCTTGTCTCTTGATTTTCCGACTGGTGTTCTGGTTCCGGCGCTAAGTCGATCGATGACTTATCTAATTCGCTATCCTCACCTGTATTATTCTCTGCTTCTGGAATTCCGAGTAACGGCTTAGTTTATGAGGTCAGTGACGTCAGTTCAGTTTTTTTCTGCCCACAGACGGTGATTTCAAAAGGTAGCGATAAGTAGCGAATGGAATAATTTCGGTGAGAGGGTCAATTTCTGTACCGGTTACGTATATATCAACTTTGCCCTTCAAATATCCGTCTGCTTTACTTGTTGGCAAGTGATAAGCTTACCGCCCATAAAGAGGCGATATTGATTGCCAACGTTGGCTCATTCGCTATTTTAAATTAATTTGACTTGCAAAACTTAAGTTTGACAAACGCGGGAGTTAGAGCGCCAATTAAGGGGCCGGGAACGGTAAGAGCACATAAGTTGAAAATCACGGAAAAGTATTGTCCAAACAGAAAAATTTCTAAATTTACGAATATTGACGTAATAAAAATACTGCCTTACAGCGATTAAAAATCCTTATCTTTTTTTTATTTACAATTTTTCCATAAAACCGTCACTTTTTATGATAAAAACTAGATACTAAAAATTTTAAGATTTTATTTCAATACGTTTTCCAAACATAAATCGTCATATCTCGATCAATTACAATCAAAATGCTTTGAAATTTGGCATGATTGTACATAAGACCTAGGCGCTGCCGAAAAGTTATTCAAACGGGCCTTAATTGCTTATTGTTAATAAATGTTTAGTGCAAAATAAGTGCAGCGCTAGTACAGCATATACTTAACTTCAAAGAGAAAAAGTGTGCGGGGAAGTTTTAGCCTGACAAAACTTTTAGCAAGAAAGTTGTTTGCTAGTACAAGATGAAGTTTTTTGAAAAGTTTCAGATCGATTCAATGAGAATCATCCGAGATATGATACTTTTAAGAATCTTGCGTACTATCAGCTGTGCGGCTAAAGTGCTGCGCCGTAGATGTAGCCCCAACCTAACCAACACCCACCCGAGTTCCAGACGACGCACGGAAACAAAGTGGACTCTAGTGTTGGAGTTAATGTTTCCCGATGGGATGTACGAATGTTTTAAACTTTTAACCGTAAAAGTGATTAAATCTGTATGTATAATATACTTTTACTTGAACAATCAACATGTTATTGGTATAGATTAGCTATTCCGAGAGGATATTTTAAAATATAAAATAGTGTTATTTTCTGTGATTTTGAAAAATATTTTTATTTTGACTCGTTAATGTAATAAATACTTTCTACATAACAATTTGTGATGAAGTACAAGGGTAGTTCTACGACACATATCTTACAACCCTTAATCTTTTTCTATGCCTCGCTAGATCTTGTGCTTAACTAACTTATTTTTCTTTACTTTTTTCGGTACTAGTGATTTTTTTGTTTCTCTTACAGCTTGAGTTTTTAAACCTTTTTTCTCACTTGCTTTAAATTTTTTATTTTCTTTTTTTGCCTCGGATTTTTTTCTATTTATTTCTTTCTTCGCATCTTTTTTCACTGCCTTACTTCCTACTTTATCAAAATGATTTGTATAATAATTCTTGTTTTATGGATTCACGTTTTTTAGTAAACTTTCGACGTCTTTTTTCTTCTCTTCTGACATTCCTACTATAGGTGGAGATTCAATGCTTATATTATCAAAATTTACAGATTGTATTTGAAATGATTTGAATAGATCGTCGTTATTCTCACAAATATCAACCGTTCCTGTCGTGTTAAGCTTTATGTAAAATGCTTTACTTATGAATAAATGTTTAATGTCTCCTTTAAATATTTTCTCATAATTAATTAGCTGATACTGATGTTCTTGTAAAACTATAAATGGGGCATCACGTGCACCTTCAATAATTTTTGCATACTCTTCTTGAGTTTCGATATGATCAACGTATTTTTTTTTTTAGAATAAAAGCCAAAGTTTCTGACACACTGGTTAAAGGAGTGTCCTCTGACAGGATATAAATACTGAATTTCTACCTTTAAGTGAACAGCTAGACTAGAAAAAAAACGTAATACCATATAATTACGATTCTGACCACCACACGCGTCTGAAAGTAAAATTATTTTTGTATGTTTTGTCGAATGAAATTCCTTTTTTATAACATGTAAAACAAAATTACAAACAGTAATCGCCCCTTTTTTAGCTAAACCTTCTGGTAAAAGAAACATATAACTGGCATTAGATTTACGTACATGGACGTTAAATACGTAAAGCCACATTGATCGACGAAAAAATTGATCATAAACGGGCAATTTAGGCAAAGGAAGGTTTTGGGCGAAATCAAATTCAAGAATTAAAGCTTGATTTTCAGTCATCAATTTTTTCTCCTTTTCGATATAAGCTGCTGCCTTATCTTCATGTACTTTAACTTCTTGACTTACTGTACCAGCAGTTTCGCTTTCAGAACATATATTACACGAGTCCGTTCGAAGTAAATTAAAAGCGAATCCTGAATGATGTTAAAAAAATTTATCAAAAGTCGACTCTAAAATAGGAGGATCTTCTTCGCCAGTTACAGCAGCATAATAGGTAAAAAAAGAATCATATAAATTTTTTACATTGATCATTGGATTTTCAAAATATTTTAAAGATGAATTTTCATAAGAATAGTGAGACTGGCGATGAGGTAGTGATGCACAATATGATAAAATTAATGTTTTCACATCATCTGTCCACTTCAAGTTGTGAAAACTATTTTTTCCTCTTTGATCTTTCAATGATTCTTGGCTTGAAATTTTTTTTTTTATTGTTCTGATTCGCTTGTATCCAATGCCATATAAACTTAACAAAAAACTTTGGCATACCTGACAGATAGCTTCAGATACTTGAAATAAATGAACCCAAGTCAGCAATCACCAATCTTTGGGTTGTATTATTTAAGCTTAGAATAACTGGATCATGGCATTTCATGCAATTGCTTAAAAATGCGTTTTGCATGTTGTAGTCACCCATCAACCAAAACTCATCATGCTTTTGCTTTTGTTCTTTTATGCTTATTTTTTCAAAACACTTTTTCTGACACCAGCTAGAGACAGGCTTAAATAATTTCTCTTGAATTAAATAACCTGTAGAACTCACATATTCTTTTCCCTATGGTAAAAAAAATATACTTATTGACTGAAATACTATGAAATACTTGTAATCAGCATAAGTTTTACAGTAAGTTGCGTTAAAAAATAAAAGATACCATTAGAAAACACCTATCTCACCTTATTTTTAGCTTTTTTACTCTCATTACATTGCCAGTTCGCTTCGTTTCTTGTTCTTTTACAACTCCGTTGTTTATCACTTGAATACATTTCGGAAACTATATTTGTATAGCTTAACGTAAAACAATCAGGTTTAGTACAATATTGAAAATGAAAGTACAAACACATAAAACGTACAATAATCGACGAGACCATTTGACATAATTAACACTGTCACAACAAAGTCTGCTTTATCTACGTGCGTCGTCTGGAACTTGGGTAGGTGTTGGTTAGGTTGGGGTTACATCTACGGCGCAGCACTTTAGCCGCACAGCTGATAGTACGCAAGATTCTTAAAAGTATCATATCTCGGATGATTCT
>JAPYYV010008537.1:0-12550 GCA_030522625.1 Copidosoma aretas | reverse complement strand
AAAAATTGCTCATTTTAGTAGATCTGGTGAAATAGTTGAGAGCCCACCGATTTGGTTGTTTTTAAAACGCTTATTAACGCTGCCACTATGCATTTTATACAAAAAAGTGATTGCAACTACACGCTTTCAACGCGTACTTTTACACACTTGGATTTACAGTGTAATGTGCTCATTGATTACTGCTGGATTCGAATTAGATTGAAATTACGTACTTTTCTCTTGCCATGGCCTTTTCGGTAATTTTTTTTTACCCCTTCCAAAGACTTGCACACAGCATATAAACCGTAGGCCATTTTTATGATTTTGGGGACGAATTCAGTAATCCCGAACTTTATCATTTAATGCCGTAGAGGCTCAGCAATCGAAAGTTTTGATGATAAGCTGAAATAGCACCACCAAATTTATCTTATAAGCGCAAACATATACATACACAAGTTTGTGTAATTTTAATAGTTGTATTGTACAGTATTCTGTTTGTTTAATACTAAAGCTTGTCATTACTTATGAGAAATGCTCAGAAGTTAGTCGAGTTGAATAGCCCGTTACGTGCCCTTTTATATTGTGCGGTTTAAATAGATGTTACATTTTTGTTACATTGGATCATACAATTTTGAAAGTTTTGTAGTAGTGGAAAAAAATGACGTGAGTGCTAAATAGTACTTATCAGGTTATCAAAAGCGAAAGTGTAAGGCTGAAAAAAACAACACTTCCATGCGGGGACAAAAATTATTACCCTTTTTTCCAATTGCTCAGCCAGCAGTGTTGGAAGAGGCAAAAGGATATGGGGATTCCATCGAGGCTTCCTTAAATAATCATGAAAAGGATCAAGATCATGAAAAACAAGGTATGTTGTTAGTTAGAAAATTCTACCAGTAAGTGAATAAAGTAATTATTGGATACATACTGTCCACATTTCTTCGAGCTCATTTGCTCTCGCATCAATTCAATTGTCTCTCGAATGCAAATAAGCCATTATAAGTGTATAACAGAAAATACTGTACTACTTACTAAGTTTTTCACATAGTGTAAAACCTACTAAGATTTACAAGATTATCACGATATATGTACACTGTGCATAGTATAGCAAAATTACACTTGTGCTATACTATGCACCGTGTGTATATATCGTTATAATCTTGTAAATCTTAATAGGTCTTACACTATGTGAAAAACTTAGTAAGTAGTACAGTATTTTCTCTTATACATGTATTTGATTATCATCAAATAAAAGACACCAAAATTAATTAAGTGATTATAAGTTAAAATTTGTTCAAAAAAATTCAAAGAGCTTCAGCTAGAGTTACTAACTAGCATAAAAACGACATTTTTATTGTATAGGTGTTGATACGGAAGTAAGTTGCTGTTCAAAAGCATATGTGGCATCAAGTGTTCTTGCAAGAGTAAAGAATCGTTTGAGAAGTACGATGGGACAAGAGCGGCTTGTTGGATTAGCTATGCTTCTAATAGAATCAGAGTTCGCTCGCTCATTAGATTATACTAAAATTATAAAAGAGTTTGCATCTAAAAAACCTCGTAAGAAAGTATTATAATTTTTTGTGAGATATCCTATTTTATTTATGTAAATTTATAGCACCAATAAATTTTCTTTTAAAAGAGCATTGTTTCATTAAAATTTTTTAATTTCTGAGAGAGTAAAGTTTTAAGTAACAAATATTACGTAAAAAAAAGGGGGGGGGGGGTCTCAATATGCTTACCTGGGGCCCAAAAATCGTAACGCTGGCCCGGCCCGAACCCAAAATATGTTGTAAGTTCTGCTACTGCTACCGAAAATTGTAAAGACATACGCATGCACTGAGTAATGATGCCAAAGCAGGCTTTTCTATTTACTTAAAGGTTGTAGCATGATTTCTTGTCATTATTCAGAGTGATATTGCTTTCGAGATCTACAACTTTTTTCTATTGCCTCGGGATCTTACAAATACAAAAATTCAATTCCTAGGGGAATATTACTTTTTGGAGAGTTACAGTTTTAGTATGTACTGATCAGTTACCGTCTACGACAAAACTTGACCAATTACAAACTATCAGTGTATAGTCATTGTATAAAAAACGAACTTTTTTATAACTCAAGAGTTATGGTGTTCAAAGTTGTTTAAATAGTTGAAATATTAATAGCGTCCAGACAATAATAAATAAGGATTTACATGTATAGACTAACACGGTATGTACAAATCAATAAGTACAGTTTTTATTATGCGTTAAAAAAAATGCTATTGCCTGTTTGAAAGTGTATGACGGTATTTTTTGTTCTAATGGTGGAATGAGAGTATGCATTTATGGAACAATTATACTTGAATTAATTATAAAATGTTATTATGGCAAAAACTTTCTCTTGTACCAAAAGGAGAATTCGAAGTTTAAAATTTGTCGGGCATACGATGGAAACAAAATCATTCTAAAAAATAGAAAAAGAAGAACTCACTTGTATTAAGTCGAAAGGCAATCCGACGCAAATAAACGTCATCATCAGTGACAGTACTATACGAGCCGAGCGCGAATATTACTTAACAGATGAAAATAATGGGGAACCGTAACTGTGACTGACCAGCTTCGAAGCTATAAAACCGCTAATGCGCCTCGGTGCGGGCGCATTATTGATTTTTCGCAAAATTTTCCGACATGCACCTGCCATGTTTGCAAATCGCGTCGCTCAACCATCCGCCAGCCGTACAGTGAAATGACTCGTACAATACTATTACCGCTATTGGAAGAGCCCAGTGATTATATATTGTACTCCGCTTCCATGTTTGCTACAGTGCTAATAATAACCCGAAATTTGAAGCTCTTGTTCGCTTGACTTCAGTTTTGCCCCATTTGTAAAACGATTCTTTAAATTCTTTAGAGATAATTACAAGATTTTAACGTGGATGTTGAGTTGCGTCCTGTTTAAAGAAAGTTGTTTAAGTTCTTTCAAGGTCATTAAAAATATATCCTACCCGAATTGTATCCTGGTCATTCGATAGTAATTGACTAGCCATTTTTGTAATGATGAAATATATATTTTCTTTTTTAACTGACTTCATCCGTCAAACGTAATCCAGGTTTCGGGCTGGTAATACAATGTTATTTATAAACATTGGTGTGTTCAAAAAAAAAAAACATACATTGTGGAGGTTATCAAGTGATAGTGGAGGTATGAGAAAGAGGTCTGATTTTTGGACACTTTTATGTTATGTCCAACACTAAAGTTAAAACATTTAAGGTTCAGCGATCTTCGGGAGAATTTATTTGTAACTTTATTGACATCATCCTATCGATTTTATCATTAACTGTATTTTTTTCAAACTTATTGTTATATCCAAGTATATTTTCAATTGAAAGCTTAAATTTCGACGTATTCTCATAAGAGTCCATGTTAAAATCTGCGAGCGTACGATAATTCGTATGAATGATATCTCGTTTGATTCCTAGAAACCCCCGGATCTTAGAACTTTACAATAAATTTTTGTGTCCAAAAATTAATATGTAGTAAAGTTTTCGTTAATATCAGACTGTGATTTCCTTATATTGAAGACAGTAATATAGAGAAACCAATAATCATATAAATACAATATTTTGGAGACTGCCTTAAAATATTCAAATCAAGGTATAAAATACTTCTGATAACACGCCATTTTCGTTCGTAAAAATTGTTTTTTCCTACAGTATCTTTTTTTATAATCTTGAAACGACACATTTCATGTAAACTTCAAATGCAGTGCATAAACTGCATTTATAACATAAAAGAATTAGAATCTGAGGTATAAAAAAAGTCATTAAAGTTGGGATATAATGATTTGCAACGATTTTTTATTCTGCAGGTAGAACATTGGTTGTTGTAGAGAAACTTCTGTGGAATTCAACAGTATGATTAGTAAAGCAGTCAAAGCTCAGTTAGCTAATAAGGTGTAAGTCTAAGGTGCGGCTGCTCAAGTAAGACACGGATGTGAATCCCGGTCGTGTCAACTTATAAATTTTTTCCAGAGTTGTTTCAGGCTTAGATCTGTTTCTAAACCTCGTTAAAAATTCTATACCACATAAGGACCTGGAGGTAGGCTCCGTGCGCGGGCTTTGTGTAGGTGCGGAACTAGTTAAAGAAGTATGAGACAAGGGTAGAAAGAGGTTATGAGGGATCAAATGAGGAAAAAGAAACAGGGGTTATGGTGGGGACTGGAGTTAAGGGATTTGGCGTAAAGATTATCATCTTCTACACCAAGGTGGTAAGACTGCTTGTCAAAAATGAATTACAGTTGGTGTACGGGTAGGAAGATACTATAAAAAAGAAGTATTATTCTCAAGCCGTATGCGGTGCTTATTTTATTTACATTTGCAAAACTCCAAGCACCAAGAGTTTGCTTGGCTATGTTTATATCAGACGCCACTGAATTTTTATTAGCAAACAGCAAAGTAAACTTTGAAATTATTACATATCAAAATAAGTAATCAAGACCAAAGTTGTAAAATAATTTTAAAATACTGTTCGTAACTTCTGGGATCGATAGTCCGTGATAAATTTGTTTTTAATTATGAAAATTACCAGAACATAACTCAACCTGAGATTTTTAATCCTATTTAAACCGTTTGTAAACGCAAACATTATTCGTGTCATCGACGGTGTAGGATTTCTAATCACTTATTCTCGAATAAGACTTCTTACCCTAATCTAGAATCAGAACTCATCTACATCCGAACTCTCTTCCACCCTCCCAAGGTCAAACCCAACCAAAATTAGTCCCCACAAAAATTCACACCACAAACCCACCTGTGCGGATGAGCTCTCCCGGATGCTCAGCCAGAAGCCCGTCTAGCGTCCTCTCCGCCAGCAGATCGGCAGTGATCGCGTAATCAGGCAGCTGTTGGCTGGTCGCCGGTGCAGCGGTCTGCTGCTGCTGCACCTGGGTCTCGCCGGACAGGTGCATCCTGCCGTGGCGCCTCGACCCCAACGTCTTGGGCCTCTTCAACCTACCGCTACTGCTGCTGTTAATGGTTATACCACGTGCACTTCCCCCCTGTAGTGACTGGTGATGCTGGTGATGATGGTGGTGTCGCTGGTGGTGGTAAGGATGTTGATGATGATGGTGATGGTTGAGTGGATGGTGATGGTGGGCTGGGGCCGTTTGCGCTGGTGCAGACGTCGTCGTTGTTGGTTGATGTTGGTGTTGTTGGAGGCGTGAAGTGTCCAGGCCTCCTCTGTAGCTTTCCACTGCTACGCCGCCTCGTGCATCTCGCGAGGGATTCGTCATCGAAGATCTTCTCGGGTCATCGACGGTTCGTGGCAGTAGCGCACCGATCCGTCGTCATCTTTGGTGGTTTTTTGGAAGGTGGCGTATCAAGTGCCTTGATATAGACATGTATCACAACGACAATGGAAAGTGAAATTCAATGAAATTAGAACTGAGTTAAGATATTGACAATATTAACAGTAGGGTGATTCGATGGTAGTTTATTAATTGTCATTTTTATGTATGAGTGAATACAATTCGTATATTTTTTACAGTCTTTTTCAGAAGTATCTAAATCACTAAAAAATTTCAAGAATTTTATTATATAATGTAACGTATTCTATGATTTAAGAGAAATAGCCCGTGATCAAAAGTTTTTAATGATATAATTTTAAGTCCTATCAAAATTGTAGAAGAGTAACAATTGATTGACAGACATGCATAGAATTGTAAATCCCGAATTCAAGAATAACCTTGCGATATTTCCGTTCACGATAATGTTTAAATACTATACGTGCTTGCATCTTTTACAACTCTGTATATGCAGACTTAGTTTTCAAAATCAACGACATTATAGATTTCACGATGAAAATATTATTGCGATATGGTCCGATCATAATTTTGAAAAATACTTATTTTTTTATGGTGATAAACATGAATGTCATACATTTTTATGTTAATATCACGAGAAAGTACTACGCACACGACACATGCAAAATCGAGTTCCAAACTATTATCGCGTGATAAATCGTTTTTATTATTTTTCTTGCTCATTGAGAATCCTCATCACCATTTATCATGAAAAATCATTGAATTCTTTATGACCGTTTTTCAATTAAAAATGGTTAGCTCCATGCGCAAGTCTACTACAAGAAATAGGTATGCATCGAATTTTCTGATTAGATCTTGACTGCGCAAAAGCTACGAACATGAAATAAACTAACTCTTATCCTGCTCACACATATGTTTTAAAGATTTCATTGATTCATGATTGAATGTGACAAAAAACAAATTGACCATAGTGAAAATCAGACTATCACGTCAGCCCCATTACCCACCTGAAGACGCGCGGAAGCTCACCGTTTCCCCGAGCCGAAGCGCTAAACGAAAGTAGTTCCGCAAAATTTATCTTCTCACGTGGCAGCACCGTTACACCAGAAAGGAAAACAAAAGCCCTCCAGCCAGCCACGGATCCAGCGACGACTACACGAGTCCCGAGGAATTAGATTTATTGTTTTCCCCAACGAGCTGCCTTCGCAACCGCCTTCTGCTTGTCTCCTCCCGAGCCTTTGATCCTTATTTCATTATCCCACCAGAATCTGCTTGCAGATATCCTCGTATCTAGCTTCTACATTCCCCGGCGGTCGGTAGGTAGTAGTCGGCATAGGCTGCTCGTTCTTTTTTCGCTCGCCGAGAGAGCGAGAGGCTCGATTGCCAAGTCGCGGGGAAAATTCGTTTTATTGGAATCGAACTCGTCGTCTACTCAGGCAGGGCAAGGAGTGTCCCTCGCTTCGGTGCTGTCTCGGGCCCCTCTTGGCCCTTGCTCTTTCTGGTTTCGTGATCCGTTTAATCTTAATTCTTCTTCGTCGGCAGGGGAGTCAGCGTTTATTTGCATAGTCCCGATTGCGAACCAGCCGGCGATTAGATCGGTTGGAGCGATTTTTTTGGCGTGTTTGTACTTGGGGATCGTTATTTATTTAAATATACATTCGTTTGGTTATTTAATTATTCATTAATTGAAGATTTATGTCTTCGAATCAATTTCACGATAGATTTTTATTTGGACTGTCACTTAATAATGTCGTCTCAAATGAAAATTGTCTTTAATTTAGGATGTCTTAATCAATACTTGTGCACTACTCCGTTATGAATTTTTGTTACTCCGTAACCAATAAAGAATTCAGAATAAATATTCCCGCATTTCACAAAACATCAGTGACACTTTCGTTGTTCGTTAGAACTATTTCAACTTTGATTTGCTCTTCCAACTTTTCACAATCACGTTGGTTACCTTGTATTATATACACTGAGCAGACCTGTTGATCGCAGTCTACAGTTTCCAAAATCTTCACTCACAGTAACCGAACTTACCGTCAGCGTTTGCCGTAAATTCCATCAAACGAGTAACAAAACATAATCACCGCACGGTTCACTGGTTTCAACAACTATCCTCCAGCTCACCTCTACGAAGAAAACAACACTTGTCAACGATACACGATCCAGAATCCTTCAATGATCACACGAAAATTCGGATATCACTTTCAAACCAAACCGATCGCGCTCAAGCACTCCCGCCGGAATCTTAAAAATCGGCACGGCGATCGGCAGGTGTTTGTTCTCCAAGCTCCCGGCGTTAAACGCACAATCACGGGCGAGCGATAGCGAAGAAGTCAAAAGTGAGCGGGAGATGAGAGAAAGAGAGAGAGAGAGAGAGAGCGAGAACGAGCATAGGTACTAGTGTCGGGCGAGAAGGTGGCTGGCGGCTTCTGCGGTGGTTGGCCGCGAGCGCGCGAGCGGTGTGGTTGCGGTGTATTTTTGAGGCCACTGCCGCCACCACCGCCACCACCGCACCGCCGCTGCCACCGCCGCTGCCGTCGTCGTCGTCGTCGTCGTAGCCCACCACCGGGCGACCAACCAGCCAACCACCACCACCATCACCACCACCACTACCACCACCACCACCACTACCACTCAGCAACTGCCGAGCGCGTCATATAAAAGGAGAAAGAGAGCCGTGGAAAAGCGCGAGGCAGCACACGCACAGCACACCCCCTACACTCCCCTGAGCCCCAACCCACCACCCCCGGCGGCCGGGATTTTGCACTTTCGGTGCCTGCCTGCCCGCGTCAGTTGGGTCGTAAAAGTGGGGGGGGGGGGGGGAAGAGAGAGCGAGCGAGAGAGCTTTTTCCCCGGACACGACTGCGAGCGGGCGCCGGGTGGGGGAAAAATGCCCCCCCCCCTGGCCGCCTCCCACGCTTTCTTTCTCACTCTTCGGGGCTGCTCCACTGGCTGGGAATCTCCTGTCTCCCTTTATTTCTTCCCTCTTGGCAGCGTGGCCTTTTTCTCTTCTTCTCCGCCCGAGTTTCCTTGGCCCGTCGACCGGCTCCGTTGTCCTTCCGAGGTGCCGATCCGATCGCGACTTTGTTCGGCCGTCGTTCTGGTGGTGGTGGTGGTTGTTGGTGCGCGTGTTGCGGTTTTTGAAAAAATACGTGGCTCGATGGTCGAAGCTTCGATGTTGAAAGTAGTCGTTCTGGCTCGGTGTCGATCGACTGTGACGGTTTGACGAATCGATCGCGCACGTTGATCCGTGCTCGGGACGATCGAGCCCAGACCGTCATCCCTCAACGCGAGTCCGCACGGCAGTGCTGTATGAACAATCGAATCCCGGCAACCATCAATCACAAACACGTGACTCGGAAGAAAGTACACCCAGTGCGCAAAATCTATTGCCCCCTCGACCCTGGACCGAAGAAAAGAAATTTTCACCCATCATTAAAAAAAACCCACCGGCAATCTATCAAAAATCGAATAACAGGACGAACCGACGACGGAGCGAGCGAGCCAGCCGCGCGGGAGCAAGTGCACGACGGTGGCGGCAGCTGCAAAACGACACTGCGAAGAAGGGAAAACAAAGACGACGGAAGCAAGCAGCCCCGGGGGGCCGTGTAGTTGCGTTTAGCGCGGGAGATGCCGGGGAGAGAGAGAGAGAGAGAGAGATAGCCAAAGTGGCGAGAGAAAGAAGCGGACGGGGGTGCGGAAAGAGTCGAAACAATGCCGGTCGGTGGATGGGGGAGCGAAAGGGGATGCGGAGGGTGCGGGGGCTGTAGTCGGAGCGCGGGCGTCGTGGGGGGCCTACGGTTACAATGTTTAAGACAAGACGAGACGAGGGCCAGGGGTGTGGGGTAGGGATCGTTATGATTATCTCGTGTCGATTGTCGTTAACGAGCGCTAAGACTTTGTTTTTTGCCTTCTTCCCATCGATCGTTCTTCTTTATTTCGCTGGCGTAAGGTTCGAGGTAAATGATCGAGGCGTCTATGTCAAGATGGGTAATTGTCGTTGAGATTCGGTGCAGAAGATGCGTTCTCATAGCGAGCTTTGCGTGACGTATCTGAGCCGTCATTATTATCGGCTGGTAGTTTCGCGTATGGCTTATAACGGCGGGAAGCCAGCTATGATCGACGACGAATAATCTAGTTCAGCGAGATTTAGTGGCGAGCCGCGCGTGTGGTGTATTTGCGGCTGCGGCTCGAGGTTAGCCGCTGAGCGCGTATCATATTGGTATTATACGCTGGGTTTGTTCTGGAGTGAGTGGAATGACTCGTGCAGTACTCGGTTGTAGAGCTATCCGTTCTTTCAAAGTTATGATGGGCTCGGAGGTTAATCGAGATCAAAATGTATGCTGTGTCTTTGATTCACTCTTCAATTATTGCTGTTAAATGGTATGAAGGATACTTATTTACGATCCTAAAGGTGTCTTCGGGGAAGAGAAATAATACTCACGTGTAACTCAACGACACAACAAAATTTCGTATGAAAATCAATTTTAACCTTAAAATGGTAGCTCTAGAGTTCACGCGTCGATCAACCGGTATCTATGCCACGAGGCTTCGACAAGAAGAGACGAGCCTACCCTCATCCCAAAAGGGTGCAACGCCATGCATCATATCATCACTTCCCTCCCCCATTATACAGCATCGAGAAGCGACAATGCAAATCGCCGGTAGCTGATGTTTCTCCCCTCGTCGTATACCATTTCCAAGTAGTACAGACCCCCTGAATGAATGGTACAGGCATTGTTGATCCTTGCCTGCACACATACTCGGCAGGATTCTATTCATCACGCGTTCTGCTCAGCTTTCGGCACCATCAGTAATTATGGATGGAGAGATGCAGAGTTTGAAAAAAATTTGCATTGATAAAGATGAATTGATGAATTAAGAGTTTGAAGGATTGTTATACCAACATCAATCGGTTACTGTTTACCGATAAGGTCAAGTTTTTTGTTTGTTTAGCCTACTTTTTAAACTTATTCAGTGATTAATAATAGTCGTAGCAATTTGTTACAATTATGGTTCATCATTTGACGATGAATTATGATGAGATTTAGATAACGATCCAAAATTCAGCTTCAATTAAACGCTCCTATCGTTCTATATTTCAATCAGGCAAATAATTTGATTGGCTTGTGTCCTTATCCATTTGCAGCTAGTACTGCCATACATAGACCAAATTAATTAATATTCAGCCGAATCGATGCTGCGAATGTAATAGAGTGTCTATTCCCAAATTAGTTACAAAGTTTTGTTCGTGATTATCCGATACTTTTATTATAAAATTAAATGAGACTTTCAAACATGTTCACCTTTGAAATACCTTCATTAAAGTTGTCATTATAATTATTATAAAAACGACCTAGCATACCTTAACACTATATGTATAGTATCAGTCATACTTTTTTTAAACCATTGGGTTCCGGAATTTTCAAAAAATCTAAGAACAGATTGGTTCAACAATTAATGGTCACTAGGACAGAATAATCAAGTAGGGAAACTTTAATAGGAGAGGCGCCTTTGACATACCAACGGATTGGTTGAACAAGCACAAGTAAAAATGGTTGATAGCAGTTGACTTTACGGTAGCCCGGTGGTGACCTTATGAGCACAATTATCGTATACTATTATAGAAAGAATTTTCTAGAAACATTTTTTCAACCCCACGGCTTTTAATCATTTGTACGATCGCATTGGCTCATTGACAGATTTGATGTTTCACGTGAAAGATTCATCGATGAAAAAAGTTTGTGAAGATGTATATCGTTGAAAAATATGTACTTCTATTAATAAAGTCTTTGGAGACTGCATATAGCAGGCTGAAGGATTGGAACTGTATCAGAGATAAAACTGGGCCGTAAAGATCATCATTTTAAATAACGGTTACGGATAAGAAGACTCAATTATTTTTCTCGATCATGCTTGATAGTGTAGATTACAAAACCAATATTCTATAACATCCCATAGGTCATAAAATCGTTTACAATAAATTCTTCTAAAAACAATCGCACACAACTGGTCCCCGCAAACTTCAGATGTTTTGAAAAAAAAAACTACAAGAATTATCCTTATCGACATTAGAACAAGAAACAAACAAAAACTCGTCATTGCTATGTTCTTGTCACGATGCTTATAATTTTATTATAATCGCTCGGTTGAAAGCCCCGAAACATCAGAGCGCCGACCCTCTCGCAGATTCAGAGCTCCTTGGCGAGATATAGGTGTGGAAGAATAGGAAGGGACGGATGGCCGATCAAGTTTTCTCAAGACGGCCAGAAGAGAAAGAAAATATGGAAGATAAGCCCTTCGCCCAAGGCACGGAGGGAGTTGGGGAGGGAGGTGAACATGGCGCGACCAGCTGCAGAGAGGTAAGCGAGAAAGATAAAGACCTCGCAGAAGGGGGCGGAGTCCGGGAGGAGGAGAGGCGGTGCCCGACTTTTTCCTCAGCTACGGCCCGCCCGAGACTGCGCATGCGGCTACCTTAGTCCGACCGTACCTGTATAAGTGGTACGTGCGTGCGTGGCGTGTACAGGCACAGCCGCGCGCGAAAACGAAATCCCTCTCTCTCTCTAACCCTTTCGCGCCACACTTCTTCGAGTCCCTCGCTCTTCTCCTCCGCCTTCTTCTTCTTCTGCTCCTTGGTGTTGTGAAGACACACGCAAGTATCGCGCCGAGCGCCGCGCTTTAACGTTCTTAAAGGTTATTCCGAGGGTGGGAGGCGAAGTTTGCATCCCTCAGCCTGTGCTGCTGGTGCCAAAAGCTCTCTCCTCTTCACTTGTTCCCTTCCCAGAACTTCTCGTACACGCGGTAGAGAAAAGGGTTTCGGGGATGCTAAGGAGGAAGAGAGCGTTTTCTTCAGCTCGCACTTCTCGAGCAGTGAAATTTCAGGAATTGACACTTGTTTCCTTTCTCCTTTCAATTCAATGATTATTGTGCAAGATTTTTATCATTTATTTTCGCTAGCTAGATTTTTTAACAATCAATACGTGGGCAAAAAGATGTTATTCCTTACAAACGTATAACGTATACGCTATGCAAACGTATATATATACATATGGGTCATTCCGGCAAAACTTGCATCCAAAATTTTCGGATTTCGAAAATTAATTTTTCTTAACTATTTTGCGTCATGTATTGTCATTACACGATAAGAAATCGATGCTAAATAATTTCCGATTTGGAATTGCCGCAGGTACTGTTTTAGTGACTAGCCTTCTACCAGGTCACCTAAAAAATGCCTTTTCGACAAAAAAACATTTTTTTCCGTATTCTCTGGA
>JAPYYV010008536.1:0-12551 GCA_030522625.1 Copidosoma aretas | reverse complement strand
CAAGCTCTTTGCTAACAGTCTGAACTGAAAGGCCTAAATTTTTTACAGTCAAAACATTTTTTAGCAAAAAAATACTCGTATCACCTTGAATTTTTACATAAACCTTTTAGCTTGACATTACGGCCGCACTCTCGCCTTCTAAAACTTTAAGTGCCACATTGATTTTTGAGCTTTTTAATTTTAATTCTGTGACGAAATCTGAATCGATCGATCGATAGCTTGAGATGCATCGTCTGATAAAACGAAAATTCGTTTTGAATTTCCTTCTCCATAAATAGTAATGGGAACAATTTTTAAAAATGTCCCTGTTGCTAGTCACGAAGACGTATTTATCGACTGAAAAACATCGATCTTCGAATCAGAGGTTATCAAAGGCTCATCAATTTGACTCGAAATACTTTCATTTTTTTTAGCATAATTTTTTAGGTCGAAATGTAGGAGAGTGTGATGATTGCGACCGTACTTACCGCAACGCAAATTCTTGCTACAATTACGACGAGGACGCCCACTTTCAAGACAACCGTAACACAGTCTATTGGCTCTTGCCACTTTCCAACGCTGAGGCATTTGAACCTTTTCAAAATCAATACACTCCTCAATCAAATGATTATTTCTTCCGCAATATAAGCAATTAACATTGAATGTTGAATTATTTTTACGCGCTTCATAAATCGTCTCTTTGTTCATGCTTGTAGTCAAAATTGATTTCTGCTTAGATTGAAAATGCTTATTATTTTTTTCTGCTCGGCGAGAAACTGCCTCGTTCAAGTGCACATCAACTACGCCCATTTTTACAAACAATTCAGCCTCAGTAAATAAAAATTCCGCAATTTTTTGTATCTCAGATTTGCTTATATCTTCGTTTATTGCGAATCGAACGTAATCGTGTATCATTGAGCGGGGTAACTTTTGCAACTATTCCTTTGCAAGATCGGGGCTGTGTAAATATCCCGTAACGCCAAAAGATTTTATTCCCGTCACAGCATTCTTTGGTTTGGTTGCAAATTCAGTTAATGGAATTTTATTCGATTCGATTTCCGGCAAATGTTTTATTTCTTTAATAATTTTTTCAATAATTAATTTTTTATTACCGAATCTCATTCCCAATGTTGTGATGATTCCTTTAGCGTTTCCAGACGAGAATAAAATCTTAGCATCGTCATGGGCTTCGCCAGAAAATGCTTCAAACAGACGCGTGACGTTTTCTTTGTCAGAATCACCTCCTAAATATGTCGAGGTCTCGAAGGCTTGCTTAAAACGCTTTCAATCGAGAGGATCTCCCGAGAAGTTTGGCAAAAGCTTGGCTGATGTCATTCTGTTAATAAATTTTGCACTCTCGTCATTAAAAGATAAATTTTTGTTTGCAGCAGCTAAAGTTTTTTCTAATACATTTACTAATCTGTTTACCGGATCCTCCCTCGATTGAGTATTATCACGATTTGAACTATGCATTCGCTTATCAAATTTTTCTCGCGTATTTCCATAATTCTCAGTTTCTGATGTATCAGTATCAGAAGTCAGTGCAATACCAGAAATATCTTCTGCTTGTTCTACTCCTTTCTGCTCCTCAGGATGAAACCCCTCGGCGTGGTTTTCTTCTTCCTCGTTAGACCACACTCCCTGATTTAGTATTGGTCCGTTGACTGCTACTGGACGACTTGATGCTTGATCACGCACAGCCACTCCTCTGGGCGCTGGAGCTTGCGGAAGCTCGACAACCGCCTCCGCTGGTGGACAACGTGGCGCGCGAACACGTGCAGCCGCTCCCCTGAGCGCTGGAGTTGGCGGAATCTCGACAACTGCCTCCGCTGGTGGACGACGCGGCGCGCGAAGTTGCACAGCCGCTTGTCCTGCTGCTGCCTCTGCCACTCCAAGACGAAGAGGAGTCAAAGGCTGATCATCCTCCCACTACAGCGGTGGTGATCGAAATTGCAGATTTCCTTCCCTCAAAAATTGTTGAAAGTCAATGTAATGCCGCTCCCACAGTTAATGACGATGTTCGAGAGGCTGTGGCCCATTTTCTTCTCGCAATGGTCGGAGGTTCTTAAATATGTCACCAACGTCAGCTATTGCGTCTTGATTTCTCTGCAATCGGCCTCGCTTGGCGTTGTTTGCCCCAAGATTCGAAGCCCTTCTTTTCTGACCGCTCATTTTCCCACAAGTCAAATTAACTGTCCCGGGTCTCGGCACCAACGTTTTTGTACGTTTGACTTGGGAAAATAATGACTCTCAGTTTTTGATTTATTAGCTTATTATAACCGCACACAACTGATAGCAGCAGTGAACAAAATCTAACTGCCCAAAAAATTAACCTCACGGTTGGGCAACCCAATAGAATATCAACAAAACGGCCCCATAGCAACGATAAACGAGGAGCGCTTCTACAGCCTGCCGTCCGCGAAGAACCTATTTGTTCTATCGCCCCGTGCCTCATTCGAATCGAGGAAATGGCGGCCCCAGACGTTTATTTTCGAACGCTGTGCGCGCGGCTTATACAGGGCTTCAATCTTGACTCTGCAGTGAAGCGCTCTATTCATGCAAAAATGGGGTTAAATGAGCAAGCTGTGAAGTTGAACCAGAACAGAGCCCATGTTCCTAACTGTCGAGTTCCTGTAACCCAAGACTTTTAATTATTGCTTCTAATCATTCTAGTAGCTAAACTTCTTCTTCTTCTGTAAGTCTTTGTATAACTTCTTTCAAGTTCAAGTTTAAGCTTTCAAACATAATTATCTGGTTTTTTTCCTCCTCTTGCCCTGGGTCCAGCCTTGTTTTAGATGTTTGAGCTGTGCAGTCTCTTGCTAGGCTTATGATTCCTGAGTCTGCTACCTTGAGCGTCTTGTGCTCGGTATATTTACACTGCTCATGTACCTTTTCCTCTTCCGTGGTGCTGAATGCATGCTGATTCTTCGATTGAAGGCCTGTCCAATATGTGCTCTTTGATTTGGCTAGTATTATTGAACATTCTTCCGGATTTTTCACTGTCTTGCCTAATATGAGTCGTATCTTGCAAAAGTGGCCTTCTTCTACCTCTTTTGTTGGTTCCATTTGTTTGTATATGCGTATTTTTCCCAGCTTCATGCATTGTTTTACTAATTCTTGCGGTATTGGCGCAAATCTTTCACGCTCGTGCTACTTGCTAAGTATTTGTATGTTGGTTGTAGATATGCCACTACGTTTGTTGCCTTCAACACCACCGGTTCTACTGGTAACGATGATATTCTAAGGAGGTCTATCTTTTCTCTCGCTACTAGCAGTATCTATATTTAGTGTATAATTTTTCCGTTGAATGCTAAGGTAGCTGTATCTGCAACTTCCCTAATCTCCTCTTCTGTTGTTCTATTTTCTTTCTCTGGGAACTTGGGATCCCGTCTGAGCCGCCCTAACAAAATTTTTCTTCAGCTATAGCTCTTAATGCTGCCCCTGTTAGATGCTTTACGCCTTGACTTGCTAAATAAATTATATCTGTTGCTGTTCCGAATTTCACCACAAGTTCTTTGGCTTATTCTTCAAACTCCGTCTCTATTGCTGATAATTTATCATATCTGCCTATGAATTCTGTAACTATTTTTAACCCTTCCATTGTTATTTCTCCCGCTTTATCTTTGAACTCTTTTTTGCTCGAAGCCTTTTGTTTATGATCACCAAACGTTGGACCCTTTATTTTTATACGAGGTACTGAGTTGTATCGGTTGTGTTAGTCAGCTTCGACTCTACTAATTCTTGTACTTTCTTTTTCTGTTGCCAGTCCATGACATACTCACGCTGGTTCCATTTAACTGCCAATTTTCTGATAAACCACTGCTCTGTACGCCTTTCCCACTATTTCTCGTATCTTTAGGTCTTTATGTGTGGCCTGCTCTATTTCCGTTGCGCATTAATCTTCCTATCCCAACGTTACTTTGCATTTGCGCATTGCTTGCCTGCTTGCACTCAGAAATGCATTAAATTCCTCGATCAGCTGACCCCAATCCACGTATCACATCATTTTCCAGGTTGACGTTATTGATTGTACGAGACCTAAATTCTCTACCAATATTCCAGGATTTTTTCAATAAATTTTACATCTCTTGGTTGTTCTGTTACCAGCATGGCCTTAGCCCTGAAACATAAGGTCTGCTTTTTTCTTTAAACCTATGCGTCCTTCTATACTTCTGCTCATTGACCGCCTCCTGATATGTTTGTACTTACATATACTCTGTGTTTTTTTGTTCATTTATTTTTGCTACTATCTCTTTACTCTTGAATGTGTACTTATCTCTTTAGCCGTCTGACGACCACGCTTACAAGAAAAGTACACATACAATCTATCACTTGGTTTATTAATTTTGATAGCTGACCTCTTTTTGACTACTTTAGACAGAAATTTGTTTTTTTCTTCGCGGGGCGTCTGAAGGCCCCGCTCATTAAATTACGTGCTCTCTTACTTGGTTTACTGTAGTTTTATTTGCTCGCTCCTTTATTCCAATTTTTTACTCCTTTTTTGGCTCCTTTAGAATGCATATTGTCTCACCTACTAGGAAAATCTTGTGTTGAGCTTTTTATCATAACAATACTAAGATTTGTACCTCGCCTGCACTTGATTCATGACTGCAATCACTCTTAACCACGTCATTGTTTTCATCAAATCATCTAAGTATTCGTAATAAGTCTGTCCGATTGTTGTTTTTTTGAAGCTTGACAAAATTCTGGCTGGGTAGCCAAGTAATACCTTGTGAGGTGCCATACCCGTAGCTGAGTGTTTTGTCGTATTGTACGCTCCACATGCACATTCCCAGATGCTCGTTCCAATCGTGGTCGTTATCTACGTATGCCTTCAGATACTCCGTTAAAGTGTGGTTCTTTCGTTTTATTGCACCATTACTTTGTGGGTAAAAAGCTGTAGATCCTATTTTGGCAATTTTAAATAATTTTGCGAACGTATCCAATAGTTTGTTTCAAAAGTGTGTGTCTCTACCGGACAAAATCTTTTTCTGGTGCGCTATAGTATGCTTTCAATCTATACAAAGGGCATTGGCTGTTTCTCGAGAAGTCGCTCACTTTACTATTACCAAACTTATATACTTTGTAAGTCAATCTTGGATCGAAAATATGTGGCTGTTAACGTATGCAGATGGTTTATTAATCGGCCCATAAAAATTGATCGACATTTTTGTAAACGGTTTACTTGGCGTATCTGTTATAGTAAGCGCCTAATTTTTTTATCCTTACCAGTTCCTTTTACTGGCACGATTCACAACCGAACACAGTGATGCACATCTGGTCGCATGTTTCTTCAATGATATTTTCTTCATGACTTCGTTAAACGTTTAGATCATGCCTCTGTGGCCTTCCATGGATGATATTCTTTTAGCACCATAAACCGCTGTTCTATTGGTGGTACTGTTAAGTTATTTATATATAACACTGCTAATACACTTACATTTTAAAAGATATTCTCGATCTGTTTGGCGAAGTAGTCCCACTGTGCTGCGCTGAATATCGCAAGGTCTCGTGTAATACTTATTCACTCAATGTTGTTAAACCCCATAATTTGTTTTAGAGACGATATACATATCTTGATATCCGATCTAAATACTGTACTGTCAGAGTGCTTCTTGACGTATCATTTTATCGCCAAAACTTTTCTTGCTTTCGATAGAGTAACGTCATAAACCCTTTTATCTTCCTTGGGTATCGCTGCTGGGTTGACGTGACCTCTCTAATAAACTAATAAAGCACATGTATGACTTCTGTATCTTGTATGTTTTCCGTTATTATGAAAAAAGCGATGATGTCGAGGTATCGAAACAAAAGATTTTTTTTTTTTAAGTCCTTTAAATGGCAATATATCTTAATTTTTTTCTGGCTTACGAGGCAGTCTTTGTATAAGTAGCTGCGTCCTGCACGCTCTGTACCTTTCTAGACCAGGTTTGGTTGTGCTATCCTCGCCATCATCCGTATCATCTTCACCGCTACGTCCTCTTATATATTTATTCTGCAATTTAATGTTGTTCTTCTCTTTATCTTTTTCTATTTCGACGAACACATTGTCTATCTGATTTCCAGATATCTCTGATTTTTCTGGCTCCGCTACTGAACTTTGCTCATCCAGTAGTTTAGGTGGGGATGGCGGAAGATAGTGTTTTTCTGGAACTCGTTTCTTCCTTGATTCAAAATCTGATTCTTCGCTTCCCTCGTAATCAGTAGTTTTTTCCGTGGTTTTTTGCCTGATCTCCCCTTTGGTTTTCTGCCTCGTATTTAAAAACTGGCTTTCCCTTCTTTTTTTCAGTGTTGCTTTTGTTTTAACCCGAACTACTTCACTATCCTCATTTGTACTTTCATACAATTTGTTTATTAACTTATAGCGTTTTTGTCGTTCTTCGCAGAGTGCTTCATAATGCTTCGGCTTATACAGCATGTGCTCGTATTCTGCCTCTTCCATCCCTGTGTAATGTTGACATTGGGGGTCCATCCCTATATATATATGTATATATATATATATATATATCTATATAGTGCACACAGATTTTTTTCTGAATTCCTAGGAAAAAACAAATATACACTTCTTATCCCTGACTTGTAGCTTTATGTTAAACTCTCCCTAGGGTTTTATGGATCGATACAGTCTTTAACATATTCTAAATGCAGTAAGAATTGTCTTGACTGTTTTGCTGTCAAATCTTAACTAAACAACTTCATAGGATGTAAAATAGTTACCATTGCCTTTAACATCTACTATCTGCCACTCTTTCCAAGGCTGTGCACAATTTTCATCTGATCCACGCTTCTGCTCGTTATACGCTTCGTTTGAAATGTATGTGCTCTTTTCTTCCAGATCGTCATTGCTAAAATCAACTGATGCCATATGGGTCTTCTTACGATTTAAAGATAGTCTTTTTCCATGATCATGCCACGAATGGTTCGCTCCCTCGCTGTTGGTCTTACTCCCATGTTTCTCTTTCTCACTCTTGTTTTCCGTTCTTACATTCTCTTTATTTGCTTTTCCATTCTGTTTCTTCGGTTACTTATCGTCTTTACTTACGTCGCTACCACTATCCCCTACTTCCCATACATCAATCCCGACTTCTAGTCTATCACCTACCTTTTTTCGTCTTATGTCGATAAAAACTTTTGTCTTAACTCTATCACCCTCATTTTCTAAATCATTCGACGCTTTTGGGCTTTCTTGTCTGTTTATTCGATACTTTAGAGTACTACAACTTCTTGAATGTCTACCTTAATTGTTCTCTTCGTCTATCCTGTTTTTGGGCCCTTCCTAATGTAGATTTGTTCTCCCCAAGTTCTCATATTCAGCTCCTTCTAACTACACCTCACCGTTGACTGCTATTGTCTCCTTGCTCTGTGTGGTTGTTTTTAGGGTAATGGTAAGTTTTGGTCTCACTCTGTTTAGTGTGTCTAGCTTCCTCCGTCTTTTCTTTCTGTGCTTAGTTCTTGTTTGTTGTGCTATGACTTCGTAGGGTGTACTTATTTTTTGCACTTCATTTATCTATCCCTATACCTTTTTCATGTATCCTAATTTTTTGGTTTTTCGGCCCTTGCGTTAAGATTTTCTCTTCTACTTGTTGATTTTTGTCCGTTAATTCTTTTTTTTTTTTAACGCTCTTAATTCCTACGTTTTTTGTTAACGTTTTTCCGTCTGTCAAACCTAAAAATATATACCATTCTTTTCTTCTTTAACTTACCGTCCACTCGTAATCTTCCTTTTGTTCTGATTTTAATATACGAGCTGATGGACCGTCACTAATTAACCTCCCTTCTTTCCCTTGTTTATCTGCCATTTGATACAGCTCTGCATGCTGTAGCTTCAGATTCTTTTTGCCTTTTTCCATAACCGAATTCCTCAAAAGTGCGTCCAGTAAGTTGTTCAGGGTACCTGGACGGTATACGATATCAAAATTATACCTTCGTCACTTTAATTTTAGTATATTTCAGAAAATTTCTGGCTTTTCAGATAAGTAAAGATGCTTCAATGATTCGTGGGCCGTTATAACTGTGAATTTTTGGCTGTATAACTAAGGTCTAAGCTGATTTTTTTCAAACACTACCACCAGCAGCTCTTTATCGTCAGTTGGATACCTAAGTTTCATATCTTCAAGGCATCGTGATGCGTATCTACATGGCTTGTCTATACCTATTTCTCTATGACTGAAAATAGCGCTGCTACCATTGTCTAATACGTCAGTTGTAACGATAAAAGTTTTACTTGAATTTGGCGCTGTCAACACGGGTTCCGAGCATAAAGCGTCGACAAATGTCTTGGGGCTCCCTCTTGTTCTTCATCCCACTTAAATCCCGTGTCTTTTTTCATAAGCTCTAAAAATGGTCACGCTTTTTTCGCGTAGTCCTTCATTTATTTTCTGTTATACTTGGTGAATGCAAGAAACTGCTTCAACTTTTTTGCATTTTCCAGTATAGGGTATTTTTTTGCTGCCTCGATCTTCTTTTTAGGTCTGTCTTTACTTTACTATTTCTAACCACATGACCAAGTACTTTTGCTTTTCTCTCTAGGAATTGGCATTTCTTTGGTTGTATGGTCATGTCTGCCTCTGCCAGTCTTTCCACTATTTTCTTAAAACGATCCTCGTGCTCTTTAAATGTTGCTGCAAACAGCATGATGGCATCCATGTACACCAAAATTTCTCGTTCTTGCAGATCCGCTAGAGCTAGTGTTATAGCCCTTGAAAAAGTGTATGGTTTCTTTGAGTATCCCATCGGCATTCGTTTATATTTGTAGTGTCCGTCAGGTCCTGAAATCGCTGTTTTATGTTCGTCCACTTCCCGAATTTTAATTCGATGAAAGCCACTCTTTAAGTCGACTACTGTTATGTACTTAGCAGTCGCTAAGTGCTCTGATTTGCTGCTTTAAAAGGGTAGCGGGTAACAGCTTACCACTGTTATTCCGTTTAGCTGCTTGAAATCCGTGACAAGTCGCCACCTCTTCTCGCCATTTAGTCCCAGTAGTCTAGGCACTAGCCATATGTTTGAATTATACAGAGAGGTCAACGATTCTATCACGTCCAAATTCATTAATTTTTTGATTTCTCTTCTGATGTTTCCTTTTAAAGTGTCTAGGTATTGATATCTTCTGACTGCTACTGGCTTAATTCTTTTAGACTTAATATTGCGCTCCACCAAATTCGTTGTATTCAACGGCTCCCCGCCTAAATCGAATACGAACGGACTTACGGCTATCAATATTCTTATGTCCTGTAGTTCTTCTCCGTTACAGCCCTCGGTACCAACCAACGTCAGCATTCTACAAATCTTCCCCTAAGTATATTTAATATTATCTTTTTTTTTGCACATGTGTCGATTGCTTCCTTCTCATCAACACTCTTGTTATTTAGCTAGTACCGTCTTCTCCCTTCTTCTTCGTCGTTATTGTTATCTTTTGGCAAGCCTTCAAAAGCACTTTACTTCCTAGTACCGTCCCTTACGTCGCGTCACCTATCCTTCTTACTTCCTTTGCTGTGCCACACTCTATATGGTCGACCTCCGTTACTGTAACTTTTCTTGCTTTGTTTAAAAAGTTCACACAATTCCCATATATTTTACCCTGTGCATTATCGCCATAGAAGTTTTGGAAATGCGTGTATTCTCCTACGTCTTAAAGTGGTACAGATCCATCTTGTATATTTTTATATTCTTCCTTGACCCTTTTATAAATAACCTGTCTAGATCTCGCAGCTATCTTAAAATATTCTTACATCTTCAGCGGTATTTCTACATCACCTAGGCTCAATTCATTTTCTTTTGCATTTATTTCATCGTCGTTCTGTTTAAACATGTCCCACCTAAGGATTCCCCCTACTTTAATCGGATAATCCTGCAAGACTATATGGAAGGTATACTTTATTCCGTAGATCATTGCGTCCACCCTGCCCTTCGTCTCACGTTTTCAATGAGTTACCCCAGCTTTTTTTACCGTTACGTTTTAATCTAATAACGCATCTTCTTTTATATAATTTTAATTAGCAGCGAGATTTTAACCCTTGTATATGCATAAAAGGCCGATTTTTTCTGTCGGAAATCAGTACTTTCTAGTATTACTGTCGGCGGTCTGTGCCCCACCGCTGCGTAGTTTATCAGCACCATAGGTACATCTATCGTTTTCTTCTTTTCTGCTTACTTCTCCTTATTATCTTTTTTTATTGCCTGCGCATTTGGATCGACTTGCTTATGAACCGTGTTTTTGTGCTTGCTTTTCCCCTTCTCCCACCGCTCCAACTAAATGAGTTTTTTCTCTTCCACACCCGTTTTCTGCCTTTCTTGAATAATATATTTATCAATCAGTTCTTGCTTCCTACTACTATATGCCACTTTTTCCTTATGCTTGATGTAGGGGAAGTACTCCAAGCAACGTTATGAGCACTCGGCCCCTGTGTACGAGGCTACCCATCTTATCTTGGTTCAGCCGCTCTCATCTGATGCGCACTTTTTGTGCACTTTGGTTCGTAACGCTTGTTATTATTACAGTTGTAATTACTTAACATGTGTCTTCTGATGCTGTCCCTTCGTCCGTAATTTCTATTATTCGGCCCGTTATATTCGTTATCGTTATTTTGTCGATAAGCATATCATCTTTTAAAATTTCTCCCATATCGGCTGTAATTACAATTCTTCTTAAATAATCCATTTCACAAGCTTTACTGCTAAACATATAATTCCCGGGTTCATTTCCACCCTGATTTTAGGTTATGTATTTTCTGTTCCTATATTTTCCGGTTGTTATTAAGGCAAATGATCTTTCTTCGTTAGTTCCTTCACTTTAATTTTGGTGCCGCCTATTAAAAGGCCCGCTGGTCTTCTTGCCACGACCTTTTTTTACAAGCCACCCGTTTTCTAAATCGTATCACATTAAGCGACATTTTTCTACTAAGTGCCCTTTCATAGCACAATATCCTGCATCCTCTGGGTGCACCTTCTCTTCTTGCATTTTTATCTATACTTACCCAAGGTGGCTTCAAACTCACCATGTCCTTGAATTTAAAGGCTTATAAGATAGCTTTGGTTAGCGTCGCTGGCCTATACTAACAACTTTCATGATTATAAGGGGGCTTGAGTCCTAATATATACTGTGAATTACCTCTGTCTGAATATTTCTTTTTAGTTTTTCTCGTAATGCTTCTTAGATTTTTGGGTCCGCGTCCTGCAGACCTATTGCCCTGTTAAATAAGCCTTGCACTCTATCCGAGTACTGCTCTACCGTCTTATCGTCCATGTGTTGTTCCGTTTGAGTTTTTGCCATAGCTGTTTCTGCACTGTTAATGGCCCAATATCTTTAGGTGGTTTCCTTGAAAATCTCTTGGATTGACTCGTATTGAGTCATCCTCTCGCTTAAATGAGACACTGTACGACATTTTAGCCTGCTCAACAAGATTGCAAGACAATTAAGGACGTCTCTTTCATGAACCATACGGCCTATTGCCCTAACCGCCCTGGTTAATGCTGTGAGACTCAATGGATCCCCTGTAAATATTCGTAGCATCGGTATTATCCCACTTTTCTCCTTAATAGAATATACTATATCCCTTTTTTACTCCTTCTCGTAGTCCATACACCTGTTTTTGCGAAGTTCATGTCTCTGTGGCAGTCCGATTTTTTTGGCACTTAGGTTTGTTACCCCGTCTAAAGTCTCGCTTTTCTTTTCACGCTCTGTGTACTATGCTGTCGAATGTGCATTCTCCTCGGCCACTCTCTTCTCCTCTGATCTTCCTTGAGGCCCGGAAGCCCTCACAGCAGCGTAGTTTTTCTTATATCTTTGCTGTGCGCTTTCCTTTCACTTTCGTCCTATTCCCTTAGCTTAGGGTGCGATGATATAAAAGGCTCTAGCTACCGTATGTCACATAGATACTTAAATTTTTCAATTTCAACTAAATACTTTTTTGTATGTGAAATTTAATGATTTTTTGGATTCCTATCGTAAAATATCTTAAAAGAATAATGAATAGCTCAACTACCAGCATTTCCGAAAAAAACAATTATGATAAATCCTTATAATAGAAATAACAAAAAATACATACAGTAAAACCAAAATTTCTTTTCAGCGGTTATAGGAATCCGAAAACAAAAAATATAAGCTTTATTGGAATAAAATCAGTCAATGGAATCCTGAGATACAATTCATTCTGTATATACACTTATCCGCGCGTGCGCGCACACACACACACACACACACACACACACACACACACACACACACTCATACGCAACACAGACGGACATTTTCCGAAAATGATGTATCTCGATTCTAAACTTCATAAAACGTGCTTGTAACATGTTTTGTTGAAATGTGATTTTTCGTCAATATCAAACCTTTCTCTACGAGGAAGCAAATACGGCTGAAAAACTGCGAGAGCGTAGGGAAATATTTGATAGTCTGTCCCTAGGAGTTAATAGGGTCCTTGATTCCGAATTAACAGTTCGAAGTAATTATTTAAAAAAAGCCGATCCTGTTAAGTATGTAATACATTTATACTGAAGAGTATGCATATATTGTACTGATGTAAGAGAGATGGACTAGCGGCGCCATCTCTAGGCAACTGCAAGCG